>OX442370.1:15678697-15803697 GCA_949357725.1 Hyperoplus immaculatus
CTGGGCCCTGGATCTTTTTCAATTGATTTGCCGGTCCGTGGAACAAAAATGGTTGGGAACCCCCGTGCTCTACATGATCAGAGATAAACACGTCTGTTAGATTAGAGATGGACGAAGGGAGAGGAGGTGGAAGTATAAAAACAGTGAGGAACAGTTCCCCAGGAAGCTTCTCCACTGACAGGGACAACTAATGGTCACTCTCTTTTATTACTACAACCTCTGTGTGTGTGTGTGTGTGTGTGTGTGTGTGTGTGTGTGTGTGTGTGTGTGTGTGTGTGTGTGTGTGTGTGTGTGTGTGTGTGTGTGTGTGATGGATGAACACAGCACACGCTCTCCTCTGAAACAAGGCCATTATAAGCATTAGAACATGAACCCATACCTTTGTGAGGTCTTGTACTCTAAATAGTGGGCTATATTAATGGCAGGCATGGGCTTGAATCATTTGTGAACTCATTTGTCAACAACATAAATCAAAAAATAAAAGCAAAGTGCTTAGATGTGCCACTAATGCTGTTTTACTTGGAAGGTTCAATTCCCACCAGGGCCAAGCACTAAAAATAAACAGTATTCACTCTAAGTTCCCTACAGTGTGGTGCGTTGGATAAGAGCTAGCTAATGGAGCGTGGTTTTCTTAAAGGTCCAATGAAAAAGCGATGCTTCCTTTTACATGCAGTGACCTTGGGTTCATGGCCATCTATCATGTGATGAATACATGTCAAAAATTCCTTTTATTTGTTTTTTACAACTCTGCCAGATTTTATTCATGTAAAAGGTCAAAATATCCAAGTAAACATTTTGGTACTTTGTTTACTGACTTGTACATTACTACGTCATTGTCATGTTTAGGAATAGTATGTAAATAGAAAATTGAGTGTGCATTTGAATTTTCACTGTGGCAGCAAATTGGCATTTTTGAACATGATAAATAAATAATGTTTATTGGATTTAACCATTTTTAGTGCTGTCAATAGATAAAAAAAAACGAAGTAATCTCACAATTTTATGTAATTAATCGCGAAATATTTCTACTTAAGAACAAGGCTTGTAACAGACAATTATGGAATTAATGTAGAATTAGGACTGGGCGATATGGGCTAAAATATTCTTTAGTGCTGTCTATTGGAACAATTTGAAACTTGCACATTTTATTGATTTTTCCATATCCTTCACCACTCCCATACAATGTATCCAGCACTATCTTATTTGGAAGCAAATGTGTCTTTTTCCATCTTCTGTTAATCTGTACACTGGGAACACTAATAATGACTCATTACAACAACTAACTAATTGTAATTGATTATCACCACTAACCCCCTGAAGATATCAGCCTCCTACCATATCACATTGACGACATAAGTGATATCACTTTACATGCAGAATATGTTTTGCTCTATAATAGCGTAGTAGGTTTTATTTTATAAAAAATACAGGCAAATTTACTTTTCATAGACTTTTAGTGAATTGTTCACAATAAACGGTGTGCACCTCCCTTGGTGCTGCCATGGACCTATTATAAGAGGCTGCCCATAATAAATGTGCTGCCGTGGTTGTGTGACGTCGGACCAAACCCCCCCCCCCCCCCCCCTCTCGTTCGCCTGTATAGCCTACCTCTCATAAGGTGGTAATGCACCGGAGTTTGTTTCAATCGAACCAAACACAGCAGGTGTGAAACACAGGGTTCAAATATGGTGAAATTAGGGATTTTTTTAAACTTTTGTGTCAAAAGCTGTTGTTGTCTTTAACCAGGCTTCTGTGTAGACTGAGTGTGGGAGTGAGAGAGGTGTGGTGTAGAGTCAGACCTGAGGGCGGTGGTGTAGTGGTGGATGGCCTCCTGCTGCCGGCCGCTGTCCTTCAGGAGGTTGGCGTAGTTGTAGTGGACTTTGGCATTGTGGGGCAGAGTCTGGATACCAGAGCTGGAACCAGAGAGAGGAGGCGTGAGGTCAGTGGTCATTTTAACACAACTGGATTTAAAAAAAATCCTGTCTTTTAAATGTGGACTTGGCTATTCTGGAGGACATTTGTTGTCAAAATCAATGAATATCTCCCCACAATCCACTACCTGTATGTACCGTCTGTGCTCTGAAAAAAAACAGTGTGTTACTACACAGCCTAGTTTATGTAAACAGGCATTTTACTAGCTATGCTGGACCCCCTTTGTTTACATAAGGGGGCCACATACGTTTACAGAGCCTAGGCTGTGTACACACATAGTACGGACAGAGTCCCTGAATCTACCTTTAATTGCGTTAAATACCAACATATAGGCCTCTATGGTAACCAATGTGAAGGCAGAAAGAATGAAATGCAACAGAAGAGCAAGACCCTGTAACAGCTCATTAAATGTGCTGCTGTAATGGCAGCTACCGGTAGCTTCTGCTATTCTCTTCTGAGAAAAACCTGTGTACATGTTGTTGAAATTAGAAGTAAGGGGGCGCTCGTGGTGTAGTGGTTAGAGCGTACCCCCTAGAGGCTCAGGACTCGCAGCAGACTATGAGTTCGAATCCAACCCGTTGTCAGTTCTCTGCATGTTATTCCCCCCCTCTGCCCTATTTCAACTCTCTCTCCAAATCGGTCTATTAAAATTATGAAAAATGCCCAAAAATTATCTTAAAAAAAGTAAAGTAAATATTTTAAAGTTAAAGGTAAGCCTTTTTTGCGGCTAGCATTGTCTGTTCGTAGTTGGTGTATCACTGGATTACTTTGATGCTACTTTAATTAGCACACTGAATGCTATATTATATGCCACATTCTCCTATACATCCCCCTATAAGACTCAGTATTCCAACCTTAGCAGGTCTGAGTGAAAAATGGAAAAAGAAACGCGTGTGTTTGGGGGAAAAAACCCTTCAGGCCTTTAGAATGTCACTGGTTTTCACTCTCATGTGTCATGGAGGCAGAGAGAGAAGCCATAATGTGAAAGCAATTAGATGGAACGAAACATAAATCAATAAACAGCATGCAGGCCGCTCTGACAGTCAGATAACAAGCTGAACAGCATCATACCATGCCATGATGTATATATCGATCTACTAGTTAATACATCATTGATTGTTCCGTTATTAAGACACATTCATAACTCATAAAATATTCCATTTATAATCTCAGATATATTTATGCTATACCAGTGGAGTGTCACACTGAGTGCTCTCTTGAAATAAATCAAGACATATGCGCCTCTATCCAACACCACACTATTACGCTTTAGGATCGACTTACTCTTTAAATTTGAATCATGTCTAAATTAGAAGTTCCTGTTTGCAGTGTGTGTACCCATTGTTTTTCTTCCAAAGTAATACAGCTGCATATGTAGATTTCACTAAGCCAACCTTTAAATTGTATTAGTGAACTTGAATATGTTTGTGAGAGGTGAGAAAATTTTGCTAAGAGAAGACAGACCACATAGGGGAGAGTGGGGTAAAGTGAGACACTTTTTACATTTGCTCCCTTCTAAGCGATCTAAAATGATTTATCAGTCAAATTTTCTTTGAAAACATAATGCTCACATTACCAAAATTGTGTTCCGTTGCCTAGATACAGGGGGTTTCTTACATTACCCGATGTCTCACATTACCTCGTTCTCCCCTACTGTAACATGATACACAGTGGATTCAATGCTCACATAAAAGCCATTTTGTTCAGTCATTCAAAGAGAATGGACTGCCTCACAAAGCAGAGAGGCAGAGGGAAGTCAGTAGTATGGGTGTGTGAGCCTAAAATGTTCAATTTAATTCAAAGAGTGAAACTTTAATTTATTCTAGATTAATTTCACATCAAATTAAATTAGTCTAGTTGTTTAAACAACAAAACAAGCCCAGACATATGTTTAAGTTGTGTAATGAACCTATTCTAGAATATAGAAAAATTTAACTTTTTGAATGAACTTTTCCATGATATTTGAATTTTTTAGTGTCATGAATATTTACTCTCTCTCCCCCTCTGTCCCCCCACCCTCTCTGCTTACTGGAAGAGGGCCTCCCTGGAGAGCCAGACGTGGTTGTGTTGGACGGTCTTCCAGGAGAAGAGCAGGAGCAGCAGCACCATGGACACACTGGTGCCCCATCGGCCCAGCACAGAACACAGCCGACCCAGGCCGTGAGCCACCAGGATACAGTAGCCCATACTGGAGGGGAGAGTAAGAGAAAAAGGCAAATGTGTTATTGTGATATGTCTTTTTGTGTGTTTTGTGTGTCTTTTATTTCATTTTAAAATGTGAAACTTCTCTGTTTTTATGCTTCCTTCTTGGCCAAAACTCATTTGAAAAGGAGAGTTTAAATCTCAATGGGAATATTCCTGGTTAAATAAAGGTTAAAAAAATAAAAGAATTTACAGGCTCTTCTCAAACCTTTACTGCAGTTGTATATCTTCTATGTCACATTCATCACTCAACACTTGCTTCTAAAAACCCTTTTGTCATGACATAATTCAACCTAATCACTTCAGGTTGAATGGGTGCCCACGTGTTCTAGCCTGGCCCTGTGAGACCACTGGTCTCTCTACCACAGATCAGTCTGGCCTTTCTCCAATCTCCATGGGGAGGAGCGCGGCCCCATACGCTCGTCGAAGGCAGCCCCTGATTGGTTCATGTAGGCGTCAATCTAGCCTCCACTCAGACCGGAGCCTCCACACTTTCTGTCTGTTAGTGGAAGGCAGCCCCTGATTGGTTCATGTACGTAGTCGGAGACGTAAACACGGATAGACGAATAAGCTTGTGAGATATGGCTAGAGTGACAACTACGTTATAAACCAATCAAAAGCTGCCTTCCACTATATGGGACACACATTAAGGTCCGAACCATAGAGTGTACAGTATATATCTGAACGCTGTGAAGCAGTTTTTGGTCTCCATAGAGCACTAGCGTCTAGTCTGTTTGTCTTCATTCCCTCTAAGGTCACCACTGTCAGTTAACAATCGGTCAATATCATGAATGTGCATGATAACGTTCAAGTCCAGCCTTATGGGGCAAAGACGGCTACACTAAAGCATTGTTTGTGTCCAAAGCTGTCAAGTATATCATATACACACGTTCAGGTTTTTCTAAAGAAGTAAATTGAAGTGAACCAGGTCTATAGCTTTCACCTGATAGGACTGAATACATTAAGGGTGTATTCACACTTGGAAAGTCCGCTAGTTCACTTGCTTTGGTCCAGACCAAATAGAGGTTTGATTTTTTTTGTTTGGTGTGGTCCACTTTCATATTGCCCCTTTTGCAAGTGAACCAGCATTACGAAGCAAAACCACACGTGATCTGAGGTCATTCATTCATTGGACAGACATTCTGGGGTGGAGAGAAACAGGAAGCACGAAGTTAAAACTGCGAAATATATATCATTGATATAATATGGGGTTAAAAATAATAAAAGGGCCTACATCTAACCTATAAATAAAGAAGAAAAACATCAAATTATTGTTGTTTCATATGGTGATAATGTGTAGCCCTATGTCAATGCCACATTAAGTGGCTTGTAGCCTACGATATGAAACATAATTTTTACTGTATTTTTGGTGCTGGACGCGCGTCACGGGAGAAGAATAGGCTCAAGCTGACACTCAGCTGATTAAGCTGTGTATCAGCTGGGTCGGCGCAGTTCAGCTCCAAACTGACACGGGGATAGTAGCCTATTGACGGTCCCGTAGGCCTACATGGGAAGCAAAATAAAAACACACACTTCATGCGCAGTGTGAACCTGTTGGCACTGTGCGGGAGACGCTCCCCTCTCCTTCATCTGATCGCTGAACACATTCAGCATTTTTACGCGTCCTCTCGATCAAATGTACTATATTGTTCTGGGCTCCCGGTCAAACCACAACTTATCGTCCTAACAATGGCGACAACAGCACTTTCCCATAATGTGAAGCTGACGGCTATTTAATAAAAAAGAAAAGAAAGAAAAGGCACAGTGCCTCCTGCATTTGGGTCGGATCGAGTCCGGACAAATTCACACCACAAACGAACTGCAGCAGAGTGCGTTTGGAAACGCACCGAGACTACCTCTTCAGCTGGGTCTCGGAGCGTTTGTTTGGTCCGCCCCCGAGTGCGATTGCTGTATTCACACCTGCCTGAAAGATACGCACCGAAGGCAGAAGTGCATCTGAGTTCGTTTCAACCGAACTAAACACGGCATGTGTGAATACACCCTAAGCCTAGTAAAAATGTCAGCCAGGAGGTAATACATGTTTCAGTGGAAGCAGGAACATAATCAAAAGAATAAGTTACTCTGTCAATTGTATAAAAACCTTATCTCCAAAGAGAGAAAAGGTTACAATTTTAAGCCCGCTGTCCAAATATTTCCTTCTCAGTGCTTCTCTGTGCTTTAACAGACTAATATTTTTCTATTGCTTTCTGTAAAGACTTAATGGACAAAAGCAACAAAAAAAATACTGTGTGAGGATGAAAATATTCTATGATACTTCATATTAGAGCGGCAGAAACTTCCATCGAGCGAAACTAACGTGATACTTCAGAACAAAACCTAAAGAAAAATTTGGTGTAAACTAGTGGACTGAGTGACAAAATAAAAATCATCAAGCAAGCTGACGGCAGACAAGCCTGAAATGCAGAGAAACACAACAGGCAATAGAAAAGGACAGCCCAGAACTCTTTATATTCCCTCACATAACCCCGGCCCCATCACCTATCCATCCACAAACTGGCAGGTGGACATTAACCAACTCAGACTTTCTCCCTCAGCTCCCTCTGCTCTACAACTGTGTGTATGCTGTCAGCTGAGTCAGACAAACAGTGTCCGTGTGCAGCCATCAGTCATCCTGTCCGTGATCATTGCTGACGCTTTTTGCATGTGCTTATGTGAGACTGAGCAACTGTGTTTGGCTTTGTGTCTAATCTACCTCTCTCTCTCTCTCCTCTGCTTCTCTCTCTCCCTCTCTCCTGCTGCATTCAGGGCTCTCTTGCAAGCTTTACTATCAGGCTATCCATCCAGATGAGTAAAGGCAGGTTAGTACAGTAACTTTCACTTTTAGTCCATTCATTCTAAGGTTCCAGGATTTGTGGTGGAAGTGGTTGCTTGATAAGTAAGTGTATAGTGTATCGTAAGTGTTATCAAAGTGGGTGCAATGAAAACATTGCAACTATCAGACATTTTAGTCATTTTCAGATTTTAGAAAACGATACAATCTGATGCTCTTCTTGTTGCTGGGGGAATAACAGCCTAAACCTTTTCAAAAAGTAGACAGTGAAACATGGTAATTATCTTCTGTAATGAAAAGCGCAATGATAACAAAGCAGCAAGTTGTTCTTAGGTAGGGCAAACATCATGAGAAAAAAATAAATCTCCATAATCAAGCACAGACATGATTTAACCTGTCAGATGTAAGAACATTTTTATAATGATGTCTGAATTAGCTGCTTAACAAGCTGTTTAAAAGACAGACTGCAGGTTGCCACATTTCCAAGTACTTGTACTGGACAATTTAGCAGTTGGGTAATATAGTCATTTATGTTGAGCGTAAACATTGAAGGGCCAAGCACAGAACCTTGTGAGAACATCAGCACATATCACATGTGTTCTATCCATAGACTGTAAAAACATCTTTCAGACAAATATGAATGAATATAATACATACAGTACAAATATATATATACAGTATATATAGATATAAGACATCCAGTCAGTGTAGTTTTCAAAGGAAAATGCAGGTATCAGCAGTATCAAAAGCCTTAAAAGATCCACAAACAGTGCTGGACAATGCCGTTTCATGTCCGAGGAATGTACAAGTACAGCTGCAGTGTTTTAAATGTGTGCAAAGGAGGCCATTTTAGATAGTGGACGACGGTCATTATTTGTGTTACTTCCAGATTCCGTTAATTGATGAAGCGCTCCACAGGTGTTCAGGTGGGTTGAGATCTGGTGACTGTGAAGGTCTTTGTATAGGATTCATATATTTTTTTTATACATATTAAACATTTTCAGAGAGCTTCCCATTGGGACTCCACAATCATTTATTATTTATTCAAGGTTATCCCTTTAATTCCCATCTTTTAAGATTGTGGCAGAGTATTTCTGAAAGCTATACTGTGGAAAAGTGTTTTTTCAAGGTTGTTTTTCTTTTTAGCGTGTTGACCTAGTTTGGGAACTTGGAAAAACAAAAAGTCTAGAGGGATAGAGAAATGTATGCTTTGTTCTAGCAGCACAGTCGAGGTGAAGTGTCAATGAAATAGTAGCACACACCGAGTACAGACAGAGTGAACTACAGATAGAAAGACAGTGAGGAATCTCATCATCAAACACAGCACAGGAAATGCAGAATTTACCGCAAATAGTACACAGAAGATAGATAGTAACAGTTCAGTGAATCAGAACGTCCTTCTACACTACAATGACAGGGTGTACAATAGCTGCAATACAGGTACAATGACAGGACTCTGTGTGTGTGTGTGTGTGTGTGTGTGTGTGTGTGTGTGTGTGTGTGTGTGTGTGTGTGTGTGTGTGTGTGTGTGTGTGTGTGTGTGTGTGTGTGTGTGTGTGTGTGTGTGTGTGTGCTTGAGTATCTTGTACAACACCTGACAGCGCGTGAATCAACATTGTAGAAAATTAGATTACCCTACACTGATTCTCTTATCAGAACCCCCCAATCAGCTCGTAGACAAGTGTCTCCAGATGCACATTACCATGCTACACACACAAACACTTACACACACACAGCAAAAAAACACACACACACACACGCACATTTTTTTTTCGCCCTCTATTCATTTTGATGAAGTTGTATTTGCTGCATGTCTCTGCCAGGTCTGTTGTACATTGTTTTTTTTAACTAGGACAAGCTACAGACCTAGATACTGTAAATTAAACTACTATTCAAACTTTGCTTGACTATAGCTTCAGAAGGTCAATTAACTGAAAATACATAAATGCCCCACTAACTAACTCCAATAGCATTTTGGAGTAAACCTCGTTATTCTTGACATTTCTCAACAAACATCTTCCTTATCTGATTTTTTTTTCTCTCCTGTGGCCCTAATACTCTTCTGTACTTTAGTATGTAGTGTAGTAAAAAGAAAAAATTATGTGATTTGGAACGCAGGGATTTCCTTTTTCTTTAAACTACAGCACAGTCCCTGTTCATTCTACTGTCTCTGGTCCCATGCGCCCAAGTACATCAATGCTGCTGAGGTTCATATGTCGCCATGGAAACACAAAGGCAAGGTCAGGCCAGAGCCAGCCGCTCTGTTCTGTACAGTATCACAGTATATATAAGCTCTGCTGTGTTTAGCTGTTAGCTAATACACAGCCCATAGATCATAGTACCTCGCTGTGTTGTTTTCAGAGCTAACTGCTGCTGCTTATACAGTCATATGAAAAAGTTTGGGAACCCCTCTCAGCCGGCATTATAATTGACTCTGCTTTCACAAAAAAAAGATAAAAGTGGTATGTCTTTCATTTACCAGGAACAGCTAAGTACTGGGGTGTTTTCCAAACAAAGATTTTTTGAAAAGCAGTATTTGGTTGTATGAAATAAAATAAAATGTGAAAAACTGGCTGTGCAAAAATATGGGAACCCTTGTGGTTTTGTTGATTTTAATGCCTGTAACAGCATGTAAAACTGATTACTTTAAACACAAAGTTGGTTGGATTATGTTGTTAAGCCTTGAACCTCATAGAAATGTCTGTTTAATCATGAGAAAAGGTATTTAGGTGCCTAAATGCAAGTTGCACTTCTCTTTGACTCTCTGCAGAAGTGAGACAGAATGGGATCATAAAAACAGCTCCCAAAAGATCTGAAAAACAAAGATTGTTCATTGTCATGGTTTAGGGGAAGGCTACAAGAAGCTTTCCCAAAGGTTTCAATTGTCAATTTCGACTGTAGGGAACGTTGTCAGGAAATGGAAGGACACAGGCATAGTGGCAGTTAAACCAAGGCATGGCAGACCAAGAAAAAAACAGGAGCGGCATAGGTGGAGGATTGTGAGAATGGTTGCACACAACCCACAGATCACCTCCAAAGACCTGCAAGAACATCTGGCTGCAGATTGTGTATCTGTACATCGTTCAACCATTCAGCACAATTTGCACCAAAACATCTGCTTTTTATAAAGACCAAATAACTTAATTTTTGTCTCATCAGCCCAAAGCATTTTCTTCCAATATGAAGCTGGCTTGTCTAAATGAGCTTTTGCATACTCCATGCAACTGTATCTGTGGCGTGGGCGCAGAAAGGGCTTCCTTCTCATCACCCGGCCATACAGATGTTTTGGTGCAAATTGCACTGAATTGTAGAACCATGTACAGATACACAATCTGCAGCCAGATGTTCTTGCAGGTCTTTGGAGGTGATCTGTGGGTTGTGTGCAACCATTCTCACAATCCGCCGCATATGTCGCTCTTGTACTTTTCTTGGTCTGCTAGACCTGGGTTTAACTGCAACTGTGCCTGTGTCCTTCCATTCCCTGACAACGTTCCTTACAGTAGAAATTGACAATTGAAACCTTTGGGAAAGCTTCTTGTAGCCTTCCGCTAAAGCATGACAATGAATAATCTTTGTTTTTCAGATCTTTTGGGAGCTGTTTTGATGATCCCATTCTGTCTCACTTCTGCAGAGAGTCAAAGAGAAGTGGAACTTGCATTTAGGCACCTAAAATACCTTTTCTCATGATTAAACAGACCTTCATATGAGGTTCAAGGCTTAACAACATAATCCAACCAATTTTGTGTTTAAAGTCCTCAGTTTTACATGCTGTTACATGCATTAAAATCAGCAAGACCACAAGGGTTCCCATATTTTTGCACAGCCAGTTTTTCACATTTTATTTAATTTCATACAACCAAATACTGCTTTTCAAAAAATCTTTGTTTGGAAAACATCCCAGTACTTAGCTGTTCCTGGTAAATGAAAGACATACCACTTTTATCTTTTTTGTGTGAAAGCAGAGTCAATTATAATGCCAGCTGACAGGGGTTCCCAAACTTTTTCATATGATTGTAGGTCAGCACTGTGTGTAATTAATGACCCAGACTGTCACCATTCTCCAGTCGGCTAATGCTGCTGCCTGCATCTGCTGTAAGATCTCCCATACAAACAAGCAGGGGGAGAGGAGATGATTGGAATGAATCGATAGAGGAAGAGAGAGAGAGAGAGAAAAAGAGAGAGAGGGGGGCGAGGTAAAGGACATTTAAGGTGAGACACTGCAGGCAAAAACATTGTTTTTTTAAGCACTGGTATATTTAAGATTTTCTGCAATTGTGCTTCCATACCATGTCTTCTTTCATACTAGTATAAATGAAAAGTCAAAATAGCACAGTAATATGCTTATCTGACTAAACCGTGTTTTTTTGCATCTGTATATTTCTCCTATACAACCATTTGGCATGCATCACATTCATGTCTTAAACTCCTGGACTCTGTTTTTCACTCTGCTTTAAGGTTCATCACAGGAGATGCTTATGACACACACCATTGTCTTTTATATGAAAAGGTTGAGTGGTCCTCCCTTAAAGAGAGACGGGATGCACATTGGCACATTTTTATTTACAAAGCCTTGACCGGGAAGCTTCCTCGTTATTTAACAGAAATGCTGCAAATCTCAGATGGGCTTTATCAGACCCGCTCCACTGACATGCTTATGCTTTATGTCCCACAAGCCCGGTCTGAGCTGGGAAAGACAGCTTTTAGCTTCAGTGCCCCCGACTCCTGGAACAACTTACAGCAACAAATTAAACTAAATACCTTCATATCCTTTAACCAATTTAAACAAACTATCTTAAATCTGCCAAACTCTACCTGTAACTGTTTTAATTAGGCTATATTGTACTTTCACCCATTTAATTTTAATTGCTGCCACTCTTCACCACTGTGTAAATGTTTCAATAGTTTTTTTCTCTCTTCCCCTGTTGTTGTGTATTTGATGTATTTGTATTGAATATTGTTTATGTATTGTTGTTTTTCCTTTGAATTTGTTTTGAACTCGACGTCATTGTAAATGAGGGTCACCCTTCAATCGGTCTCTCGAGGATAAATAAAAGTTAAATGAAAAATGAAATGAAATTTGTATGGTTTTGACAAATAATATGAAAAGAAGGCTGTATCCAAAATCTGTCCTGTAAAAACGTTGGACTCTAATATGTTGTAAAGATAAAATAAATATTTTAACTCTGGCTTTATCCAACATCCAAAGTTTTATTTTTTGTTCGATATTTCCAAATTTGCATATTTATACAAACATTTTTGAAAAAATTGTAATGCACATTTTTTTTTGTAAATAATTAACTGATAAATGTTCATGATGATGTACATAAGTTAAACATTTTACTCTATTTACCTGCAGTGTCTTGCCTAACCTATGAAAAAAAGGCAAAATGTCCATTCACACTACACAGTTTAAGCAGGAGATGGTTTCAAGTAGTATCACAGGTCCTGCTGGTACGTCACTGACTGCCTTCAGTTTACCAGCTTCCTTCACAGGGCAGCTTTTGTTTTGTCTGTTGACATTAATGCGGCAATTAGCCATGCAGTGTGTTCATTGAGTCAGGGGGGATTTCACTGAGCTCTTCTCCCTCGGCTCCAAGCTAAAGCCCCCTGTATGGATTCACTGTGAAAGCATGTGTGTAAATGTGTATGTGTCTGATCAAGGTCACAAACGGCCCCTAAGGATCTCATCATTATGGGGAGCAGTTACACTATACACACAGCACTTTAAGGATAAACCAACCATGGTAACTGAGTTCTGAGAGTTAAAAATGTATTCTACACACACGCGTTTGTATGTCTATACTTGTGAGGACATTCATCAACATTATGCATTCCCCTAGCCTCTTACTATAACCCTAACCATCCCAACTAAATGCCTAACCCCAACCATTTCACTAACCCTTACATAAACCTAATTCATACCTGAACCTTAAAACCTAGTGTTAACCCTCAAACAGCCCTTTGAAAGGACGGCCCAAAGTGAGAACCGGACAAAATGTCCTCACTTTACAAAAATGTTCTCACTGCGATGGTTAAAAGTTGAACACAAAGATGCCTTTACAAGTATACACACACACACACACACACACACACACACACACACACACACACACACACACACACACACACACACACACACACACAACACACACACAGCTCTCTGGAGTTTAAGTGAGGTGAGTGCCTCTCATCTCATTACATCTCTCAAATGACTAATATCCCTAATTACTAAAAACTTTAATGTCATTAGTGACTGAGACATCTTGTGCAGCTGAGCCATTTAAATGTTGTCATCATCATACAGGCATTGCTTTCATTATTTTTCTCTGTTTATAATTCATTGCTTTTATTTTGTTAGTTTGAGTTTAAACGGAAAAATACAGATTTGGCACTTGATTTTGTGTTTTTGTCCATTTTATCTTTCAATATTAATATTGTACTCAGCAAAATAGATAGATAGATAGATAGATAGATAGATAGATAGATAGATAGATAGATAGATAGATAGATAGATAGATAGATAGATAGATAGATAGATAGATAGATAGATAGATAGATAGATAGATAGATAGATAGATTAGGGCTGCAACTAACGATTATTTTGATAATCGATTAATCTGTCGATTATTTTCTCGATTAATCGATTATTAATCGGTTAGTCTTTTGGTCCGTAAAATGTCAGAAAATGGTGAAAATTTTTGATAAATTTTCCAAAGCCTATGTTGACGTCCTCAAATGTATTGTTATGTCCAAAACACACAGATATTTCAGTTTACTGTCATAATAGGATTAAAGAAACCAGAATTTGAGAAGCTGAAATCAGAGAATTTGGACATTTTTGATATAAAAATTACTCGAAACGATTAATCGATTATCAAAATAGTTGGCGATTATTTTAATAATCGATTAATAATCGATTCGTCGATTAATCGTTGCAGCTCTAAGATAGATAGATAGATAGATAGATAGATAGATAGATAGATAGATAGATAGATAGATAGATAGATAGATAGATAGATAGATAGATAGATAGATAGATAGATAGATAGATAGATAGATAGATAGATAGATGGATAGATAGATGGATCACATTAGTCACATTATGAGACTACGTACGCTCATTAATTAATTGTCATTTTAGTACAAAGTTCTTGTACACTCATTTTTGACCACAGCTCTACACTAGCAGCTCAAGAATAGCATGTGGTTATAAGTTGGTGAGTTGATAATAACAATTAGGAAATGTAGCCAAAAACTACAAAAGCAAGATTCAACTTTCATTCAAAAAAGAAAACTGCCCTGGGCAACCCAGCCTGCCATGATTTCTAGAACATCCTGTCTTTTTTTTTTTTTTTCCTTTTCAGAAAAAATAGTTCTTAACACGACAATCTGAGATGAAGGGGACTTGATGATGGAGTCAGTGATTCTGGAGAACGTTTGATTTAAAGATCACTTTTTGTCAAAATAAGTGAATATCTCCTAACGATCCGCGCTACCTGTCTGTACTGTGTGTGCGCATCGAAAGTGATTTTGACAACGAGTGTTCTCCAGAATAGCTGACACCACCTTTTAATACATGTTGTCACAGAATGTGTATCCAGTGAGATCGGAGCCTATAAGGAGGAATGGACCAATTAACTCTAAAAGAACACAACACAATTGGTTGAAAATTTGATGAATACATCAAGACCAGACAAATCGTATCTACTTGGTCTTCCTCAAAGAGTGGGAGCAGAAATCAAACAATTAAAACGTACGGTACATATAGATCCATATTGAGTGACTGACCTTGGCATGTAGAGGACCCTCTCTGCCACGACAAAGCCCACTCTGAAGAACAGGTTACTGGCAGGAATGAATGGAAAGACCAGGAACAGCATCCCCACCAACACCGTCCTGCTCTCCTGTCTCTGCACAAACACACACACACACACACACACACACACACACACACACACACACACACACACACACACACACACACACACACACACACACACACACACACACACACACACACACACACACACACACACACACACACACACACACACAGACATATATGAATACATTCACATTCAGTGCTCAGAAAATTCCTGCATCATAATGTGTAGGAAAAAAAACCTTAAATTGAGCTTCTCACCACTTTTATTTAAATTTTGTTTAGAATAATTCAATAATTGATTGTATTATGTTATATTCTATATGTTGTTGAAAAAAAAGAAAAAAAGATTGTGTTCAGCCGGAGGGAAAATTTTTTTTTTTTTTTACCCAGCCATTTTAAAATAACACATTTCAGAGCTGTAATCTCAATACCATGATATTGTGAAACCGTGGTATTTTAGCTTAAAGAGGACCTATTATACTACTTTTCTGGTCTTAATTTCTTGTTTTACACTGCTATAGAGCAACCTGACACGAATCACATCACAAAAAACTATGTAGATTTTCGGGAAGCTCTTTCTCTTATTTTGGCGATCCAGCACGTCCTGTCAACACTTGAGTGTGTGATTGGTTACCTTCCTTCCGGAACACTTTCAGTGGCGGGAAGCGCGAGCATGGACCTATAAGGGCGCGAGGCAGACGCGAACAGGGAAGTGACAGCATTACTATGCATGGAAACATCCGCGTGGTGACGACACCAAGTTACATGCGACGTCACAAAGTTACAAAGCCTCAAACCGCTTTGAACACGTGACTTCTCGACTGGCTAGAATAGTGTCTAGTGCTCTGCACAGACACCCCAGACGGTCAGAAGGGAATACGTCGAAATGCATGTAAGTCATTATTTGATAATTTAGTATGGTTAAGCATGACTATAAATCATCATAACAACGTTTATAGGTCATAAAAGTCAAAAAGCATCATAGGCCCTCTTTAAGGCTATCATACCGTTAGAATATACTACTGGCCCATGCCTAAATGCAAACTAATCAGTTGTATTTGTATAGCCCAATATCACAAATAGACATTTGCCTGATGTTACATTTCTCGAGAAACCTAGTCTCATCCAACAGCATGTCTGTGTTATGAATAGTCATGTGTGTCTTTTCATTCCCTGCCAACAACACACACATTTGTACACACACTGTGTTCAAATATTAACAATCGTCTGTGCGACAGAGAAGCGCATTAAACCGATCACAATTATCAAATTACAGTTAATTCCTTTTTGTCTATGCAGCCCCATATCTGAGGCCATTCTTATTTCATAATGTATATTAGGCCTCTGCTTCAGTGTAACACGACTGTGACTGTGTTTATTTGAACAAGCAGGCCTCTAATTGGCCGATTGGCACAGACCTCTTAGCTGGTTTCACTGGATTGGCTCATTACAAAGTAATTTGAGCAAAAGGGAATTTTGAAGTGCTGATTTGTATCTTGTTGTCGGTGGGCACATTGGCAGCTATTTGAGATTATACCTGACTGGAAGAAACTTGCAGTCATATCATATACACCAAGGTATTAAAGGTGTCAGCAATTCAGGAGAATGCTTGTGGTCAAAATCAGTGAATATCTCATCACAATCCACTACCTGTCTAATAGCCTAGGCTCAGTACACTGGTATGTAAACAGTATGTATACAAAGGGGCCCACAGTGGTTAGAAACAGGGCCATTTACAAAGCCTAGACTGTGTATTTACACCAAAATTCTTTTCAGTGCACATACTGTACGGACAGGTAGTGGAGAGTGAGGAGATATTCACTGATTTTGATAACAAGCGTTCTCCAGAATCACTGACTCCACACTTGTCAAATCCAACATCTTCTTGTATTCAGGGTAATTTTTTGGAAGGAAATCAATGAAACAATGATGGCAGAAATAAATGTACATCATTCACAGCCTGGTGGGAAGTCAATATTATTGATTTCCTACCATACAATTGTATTATTAAAAGGGAAAAGCCTCCCTTTGCTTTTCATATACTGTGGACCACTTATCGCCTCTTCTCTGTTCATCTCTTACATTACATTCATTCCACTTTTTTTTTCAATTGCCTCCATCTTTAGTCCATCTCATTACATTTAGCGGACTCTTTAATCAGACACAGCTTATAATATGTTAATTCAACCATGCAGGTATCATCCAGTGATCATTGTGCATCAACATCAAAATGAAATATATTTCAAGCCCTACATACTGTATAGCCTAGAAACAATAGAGATTTTTACAGGCCAAAGTGCAAGTCTGAATGGATGTGTTTTGATTAAACGATGAAAGATGTCACCCACACTGGAGAGGCTTCATATACTCACAGATGGCCTGGGATCACACACACACACACACACACACACACACACACACACACACACACACACACACACACACACACACACACACACACACACACACACACACACACACACACACACACACACACACACACACACACACACACACACACACACACACACACACACACAATATTGCATGCTGTAGCCACAAAATCTGTTACTTTTATGCACAAGTTACTACCAAAATCATCCAGCGCACTTCTTTCTTGCCAGTTTCTCATCATAATTCTGCTTGTGTGTGTGTGTGTGTGTGTGTATATTCTAGCACGCACAGGACTTCCTTTCTGAATAGCACATTCTATGGCTGCATTTCAATCCCAAATACTTCCCTTCCATTTTATTATTGTAGAAAGAGATTTAGGAAAAATACCAAGAAGCCCTACTACATCAGGTTGTGACTTTTAGTGTGGAAATCAGCATGCTTTTTTGGCAATCCAGTTACATCACTGAGTGAAAACAACTAGCGATGTGACATATAAAAGCAAGAGACAAGTTCAAAAGTATGTTCAAATTGTATGCCTACTGCATGCAGACTACATACTTTAAATGATCAGATGTAGTATGTAGTAAGAATAGGAAATGAGTATGAGATTTGGAACACAGGGAAAGTGAATTTTCTGGGACCAAGATGAAGCTCCCATTAAAAGTGTAACCCCACACTTCTCTTAAATGCAGGAAGGAAGTGGCTGTGGACTCACACTGAGGTCTCGTCAATCAAAGCTATGGGGTGAAGGGAGAGGGCAGGGAGGGGTCAAACTACAACCAAATGACTTCCTGAGGTCGCAGGGCATATCTGTATAAAGTGAGCACTGATGACCACATGGCCATCTCAAAATATTTCTTTTTTAAGAACTAAAATAATGAAGCTAGGCTAATTAAGTTTAACACAAACTTTTTTTTTTATGTAAAGGATGCTTCATTTCTTGTCTTTTAATATTAACTAAGGATTGAGTCAAAAAATCCCTGGTTGTTTTCCTATGGAGGCTCTGTCGATGTGAGGTCACTTCCGGTGCGCACTGGGTTATGGGTTAGTATCACCCAAATAGCATGGTGATTTCAACACATCTCGATCGACATGTATGAAGGCCTCTGAGTATATTTAAGCAGGCTAAATCGGCAAAGATGCTCTTATGTTGGTGGAGAAGCTATCGGCGCAGCTACTGGCTCTGCGTGACCCAAACACATCACATAAAACACCTCAAAACAGAATTCTTAGAATAAAGACCAGGCTGTCACATACACAACTGTTAAAGTAAATACACTAGAGCTAAGAGTAAAATATTAAAGGAATACTTCACCCATTCGGAACCGGCATTCTATCATTATAAAATAGCCATTATAATATAAAGAATTTTATTTTAGTTTTTCTTCCCTCAGTCTTTCCTCAGTCTTCCCTTGGCCCAGCTGTCCTATTAATCCTAACCCTACTTTACTTGTGTGATGTTACACTAGTAACAGTTCAATGGAGGGAACTGGAATCCAAACTGTCAAATTGGCACACGGGCAGTTTGTTTAATATCAAGCCTTTAGGCCAGGTCAAAGTATCATTTGAAAGAGTGACATTTTCATTCAAAAATGTATTCGTTTTATTGGAATAACTGCAGTCCTTGCGTGGTGAATCTGCAATGTTCCCTTTGTGTTGAGTTAAACTTTGATGAAATGATTTGGACTGTTCACTGAAAGAGCAGCATGAGCTTGTCTTGATAGTGCTGACCTTTAGAGGGAGTGGAGAGCCACAGGGGGCTTACAAGAGACAACTAGTGTAGCTTATTAGCCGTGTCACACTCTCTGCATTTCTATAACAATGGCCAGAGTATTAGGAGACAGTTATTAAACAGTTGATGTCATAAATATGTTCCTTGAAAAAATGTGCTATGTTTCTATGTTAGCAACAAATGGTGTTAGCTAGCCTGCTAACTGACTTCACAAACTGGCTTAGAGGACTACTAGACAGCCTCGTACTTTCATTCTCAGGCTGGCTGTTTTAGCCATAAGCTTGCCAGTTAGAATTGCAAGGTGTCAGGCAAGTGGTTTACTACGTAAATGAACTTATAGCCAAATAAATAAAATAGAACATTTGTAACAATTGGCCAATAAAGATTATCTAAATTGGGGAACGTGTTGGTAGTTTTTTATTTTTACTTAACCAGGAAAAAAACCTATTGAGATTAAAAATCTCTTTTTCAAAGGTGACCTGGCCAAGACAGGCAGCAGCACAATGAACCACAGTTACAGACAAACAGTTACAGACAAACACACAGGGACAAAATTAAAATAGCACTAAAAAATAAAGCAAATCAATTCACACTGCAACAATCCTAAATAGACCCATTTCTGTAACCAGAAAAAAAAAACCTATTAAGAACACTGACATCTTAGAGAGTCTAGCTCAATTTCCTTCATTTTCGACTTAAAGGCATTCAACGAAATTAGTTCAACAAGTCCTAGGTCTTTCTGCAGCGTATTCCACACAGTGGGGGCAGAGTACACAAAAGCCTTTTTACCCTGTTCTGTCCGTACATTGGGGACCGAAAGCAACACCAAGTTGACCATGCTAGGAGAAGTGCCATGAAACGTCTGAATTTGAGACGGATATTCTTTCTATGTGATAAAATTAAAGGTGAAGTAAGCGATTAATTTATGTTAATATAAGTTAAATCACTCACTCACTAAATCACTTATTCATACAGTGATCACTTACATAGTGTGCGCGTTTCATAAAGCCGATCTCTCAGTCACCCGCTCTGCATGTAATCAGCAAATAAACTTTTCGGGATCCCGAAACTGATATCCAATCAGAAGAGAGAACGCTACAAACTGGCACCCGTCTCACTGACGGTGCACGGGCAGAGCGACAAATTGGTGAATGTTATATGCGCCTACAATGGCGAAGCAGGTAAATATCCTTCCCAATGTCTGTTTTGATGGTTTTTATCATGTTTTATCACACTTACTTATCTGAGATGATGCTAGATAACTCGCTGCTTGAAGCCCGCAGTGCATTAATGTGGTGACGTGGGGACGAGGGAGGGGACTGCTAACTGCAGTCAGTGACAGGAAGTTAGCTAAACTGACCATTCTGCTTACTGAACCTTTAATTCCTGGTAATGTAGTTACAAATTAAATATTACAAAAAAGAAAAATATGAAGCCTTTGCATCATACTTTGTAAACTATTTTGTGTCAGAGCTTTTCCCCAGAGGCAGTGCACCAAGGGGCTGCCTACTGCTCCAAAGATAAGAAGCTATTTCCATGTACAAAAAGTTCTAGGCAAATAAAATTGTTTGACTAGCATAGTCAGTAGCACAGAGAGCTCTCTCTCTCTCTCTTCCTCCCCCCAAGCCCCCCCCCCCCCTCCACTCCACCAGAGCCTAACCTAGTTTTGAATATTTGGACTTCTACGAGTGCAGCACATGAAACGAAAGGCATGACATGAGTAGGGACTTATTTTTTTTTCCTTCAAATAAATATTTACCAAATGTACCAAAGAAACATATTCAGAATATCCTGAGAAGAAAGAAGCTGCAACACCACGTGGAAGGATTGATTGTGACTACATGAACAAATAATGTTTATTATATATTTTTTTCCTTAAAATTGTAGCACATAACAATAACATGTACTTAAATCACATCATCTGAAATGTAGGGCGGAGATAAGCAGAAAGGCATTATGGGTAAAAGGAAATAAGACTTTAAAGCGCTAACGGAGGAGAGTGGGTATTACAAAAAGCTGCTGGTGCATGAGAGAGTGAAAAGCTCTTCCCACAGACAAGCACAGCCATTTCTACAACATGGGATGAGCCTGGCTTAAAAAACATATTCAGTAATTCACAAGGACTATGTCTATGTATGTGTGTTTGTGCATGTTAGGGAGTATTCACACCTGCCGTGTTGAGTTTGGTTGAAACAAATTAATTTTATTTTGCTTAACGGGTTAGACCGTTAATACTATCCCCATGCCTAAACGTGGCATTAAACACATTTCAACCATGTGAAACAACAATAATTTGATGTTTTTCTTTTTTAGCCCCCCCCCCCTCTCTCTACAACGTAAATTACTCACAGTTTATAGCCTACAGATTGTAATGACACACCGTTGTTATTTATTGATGGCACAAAATAAACATGATTGCAGTATGTAGAATATATCCAGGATTCTTTACAGTTTGGCAGTTTTCACTTGGTGCCTCGTGATTTTCCCCGCCCCAGAATGTCTGTCCTATGAATGAATGACCTCAGCACACGTGAGGTTTTGCTTCTTAATGCTGGCCTGGTTCACTTGCATAAAGGGCAATGTGAAAGTGGACCGCACCAAAGATAGAAATATGGGAAGAAGCTTAACTGTTATGACTAACTAGCACAACTTGGATTTTAATGGTTAGTTTGCCAGTTACAGTATTCTTACTAGTGCTATGAGCAGTCTGTACAACATGAAGCTTCTGAGAACATACTAAGATCACTTTAAAAAGTTGGGTCAAAGTGAATACTTCAGGACCCATGAAACAAAGGCGGAAAACTCAAATGTCACCCAATAAAATCACCTCTGAGGCCTCTGTGCCCTGTGGAAAGGCCTCTATTATCAGGGGTTTATGAGAATGACATAAGTGAAGGGATAGGTTTGCTTTTGTGTGTTTACATTACTGAAATCAGTTTATAAAAACTATAAAAACTTTACTCTGCTTTCATGCCATAATTTGCCTCAACACCTGTTAGCACACAGTGGACTGGATTAGAGCCTGCAGTCCTCTACGGAATTGAGAAATCGATTTTTGGATCAGGAATTATTTTGAATTGGGAAATCGATTCTGAATCGAATTGTAACACCAAGAATCGATTTGGATCGTGGGATTCAAAAAGATTTGCATCCCCACTAGAAAAGTTTAGGGTTCTTACGCCTCTCCCCACTGTTTAAATGATTCAAGTAAAGTTAAATAACTTTATTAGTCAATGGTTACATTGAAATGTGTCTTTTCGCAGGGTCAGAGCTCAGGGTCAGACATAGTACAGCGCCCCTGGAGCGGTTTGGTGTTAAGTGTCTTGCTCGGGGACACAATGGTAGAGATGGTGGGGGGCACGGTAGTAGTAATAGCAGCCACCACTACTTTTACTACTAACACCCTCCTGTCTGGTGCCGGGGATCCAACCAGAGACCTCATTGTTACTGGGAGGACACTCTTTCCTCTCGTTATATGGACAGACAAACACAAATCACTCTTTCCAGCTACACCAGTCACTTTATTGCTTTCTTACCTGCAGTGAGAAGAAGCAGTGCAGGCACAGAGCCATCAGCACCAGGGCCAGGAGTAATGTGGCCACGTTCCGCATGTCACCCACGGACTCCACCAGAGGAATGCTGCCCACCTGCCAGTCATAACACAGCTCTATGGGGGCCAGCAGCAGCCACGCGTTGAAGGACAGCAGGTAGGAATAGGTCAAGATCCTAGAGAGAGAGAGAGAGAGAGAGAGAGAGAGAGAGAGAGAGAGAGAGAGAGAGAGAGAGAGAGAGAGAGAGAGAGAGAGAGAGAGAGAGAGAGAGAGAGGAATGTTGGAGGTGGATAAATAGATTTTATGGATTTGAGAACGAGATTTACATTTTTATTTATTAATCTCAAAGATAAAAACACAAACATAGATCCCCACTTTACTACATTATACCATTACAGAAGAAACAGTATGTACTGCATTTGTACAGTAAAGGCAGGTCATACACCAGCAGACAGCAATACAACAATGTATGTTGGCAGAGCACCCCTGAGGATGAAATGAACAGGAGGTTTTCCAAAATGAAATATGGATTGGGATTCATTTTTCTAACCTGACAAAGGTACAGAAATTTGGAATTGGTTGTCAAGAATCTTTTGGTCAAATAGCAAGTGTATTACATGGGCTTGACCACTATTGAGATATGTACATTCTTTCATCTGCCATTTTAATTTCCAACAAATCCAAGCACCTCTCTTAAGTCGAATCTCCCCCTCTGACTCAAAAACCAGGACACAACACAAAACAGAGTGTCCTTTATCGATTGTGACAAGGGCTAAGTTGAACTGAATTTTAAACATCCAGGCTGTGAAGACCCGCCAAAAGGTTTGGTATTGATTTCCTCCAGGAGAGTCAAACGGTAAAAGAGTCTGAAATTCAAAGTGGCAGTGAAGCCATCTGCAGAAACACACACAGGACCCAAGTCTCCACCCAACACAACAATGAAAAGATGTCAGGAAGATTAAAAGGAACTAACACTTTACCTCGCTGTCTCCCTTTACCCCTGACTTCCTGTGTCGATTGCCTATTTAAGAGAATTGACGGCTGGACAGAGACAGGAGAGACAGAGGCTGCAATAAAACTCAAGCCCGGGTCAATAGATAGGCATACAAAGATGCACGGAGGACTTGCAGAGGCTGTCTTGAGCTATCTCTCACAGGCACACACACACACACGCGCACACACACACACACAGATAAGGCAACCCTCCAAGGTGGGGCTGACAGGCCGTTTAGCATCCACCGGAATGGTCTCCACCTGCCGTCATCCAATAGGTCTGGAGAATTCCCTTCTCCACACTTGGCAAAGCCCTCACATTATCACAAACACACACACACACACACACACACGCACACCTGCATACATACACTCACACATCGACAGAGGCTTGCGGATGGGGGGAAGAAATACAGAAGGTAAAAAGGAAAAAAAGAAGCGAGGGATCAGAGTGCAGAAAAAGAAAATGAGTCATTTGTCAGGTTGGCACGTCGGCGTTCTGCTCCCCTGAGTCTCATTTGATGGGTAGAGGAATCCAGCTTTAGGTGCAAAGTCTGGATTGTCTTCTCTCAGCTGCACAGACACACACACACACACACACACACAGACACACGCACACACACGCACGCACACACAGTGCTGAATACAAAAATAACTTAAGACCAATGTCAGACAAAAAGCTGCACACAGATTAATTCTCAGCAAATGTCTTTATTAAATTGAATAAATGCATTTGGCATCTATCTGTTGACTTGTTCTAAGTACTGCCACAGATGGGGGGCCATAATGAAATCATGGTGTCATCTGCAAATCTAGGATATGAAATCTCATCATATTGCATGATTCGGACTAATGAAAGCATAGAGTTTGAATGGTAAGTAAAAAAAAAAACCCTAGAGAAAGCTGAGACCACTTGTTTCAATTGTGAAATCACAATTAGTTTCAAAAGGCTACTTTATATTCTACCTACACATGGTCAATGTCAAACAGCCCAGGGGAGAGCATGATGGAGGAAGTGAGGACAGACAGACAGACAGACAGACAGACAGACAGACAGACAGACAGACAGACAGACAGACAGACAGACAGACAGACAGACAGACAGAGGTGAGGAGGGAATACCGGAGGCCCAGTCAGACATCAGGGAGCACAAAATAATAAGAGGAGGAAAATGAAAGACAGAGCGATGGATATGACAATCCGCTCTAAATTTTCCAACAGGCCAAGGGGAGAGCAGAGACATGTTTCACTGCTCCTGTGCTAATGACACATGACACCACTGAATGGACCGCCACACCTCGCTACTGCCTAATGGATAACGCATTCCGTAATACTAAATTTACATTTGATCTCATTACTAACTTAAATGGACTTTTACATTTCTTACCACATTCACTCATTCATGCACACACTCATACACCAATGACAGTAACTGCCATGCAAGGCGCTCTCTGAAACATCGGGAGCAATTTGGGGTTCAGTGTCTTGCCCAGACATGTGGCGGGTAGGCGGGGGATTGAACCGACCCTGCACTCCAGAGGCCATCTCCCTATCCACTTCACCACTGCCGCCCCACAAAGTACTGTAAAGTTGGGTGAGCTTTCATTACCACTCACTCAATTAAAAATGTAACTTGAGTCTACATCAAAGCTAAAAGCTTTGACATGCTGTACTTAGGCAAAGCAGTGCTTTGAGTGAGATGCTTAAGTAAGCTGAAGGGAGATTAGACATAGGGGACAATGAACAAATTGAATGGCAATCCATTAAATAGTTGAGATATTTCAGTCTTGGTCAAAGAGATGGAATGACTGACCAACACGGCCATCTCAAAAACAAATGGAATTGTTACGTTTTATATCGGAACCAACATTGGAAGATTGTTTTCTTCACCAGTTGCTTCATTTGTGTTCAAGGGTGTGTGTGTGTGTGTGTAACCCTTACCTGGTAAGCAGGTGAGGTGAGAAGGAGGCGGGGTTGTCCTGTTCAGAGAAGAGAGGCATGGATCCTCCCATCAGCCACAGTCTGACTGACATGATGATCACCACCTGGAGATAGACACATCCAGGCACAGTTACACAATCCAAATCAAAACAGTCTCTGCTGTATGACCTCTAACCTATTTGAAGTGTGACAGTACAAACTTTAAAAACTGAAGCCAATATTGACATAAAAATAAGAACAGTGCTCACTTTCAGCTGTATTTCCATAGATAAATAATGCATCTCGCACAAATGATTGCAACAAAATAATATTCACCATCATAGATTAGTCTCTGAAAGTTGAATTTTAATAGCATACTTTAATGATATGTAATAAAGTCAAGAGGGCTCCCTGGAATGTAAGAACATCATATAAAAACTATCACTCCTAAACAGTGATGTCAAGAATTTACGACTGTGGTGAAATTGACTAAGCGTGCAGAATACTTACATAGCCAGAAATAAGGCATGCTCGTTTGATGAACGGGCTGCAGATGTGAAGAAGGTCCCTGAGTCTGGAGACGGACAGGTGACTGTGGAACACACACAGACAACACAGAGGGTCATTCACACGTCATCTTAAAGCTGGGGTGGGTAACTTTTTCACTGTAATATCTGGCAAAAATGTCATATTAGCCATTCAGCTATATGTAGGTGAAGTGGTCTGAGAATATCTACTCATCACTTTGCTCTCCCCTGCCTCTGTGTGCCGCCCCCAAAAATTTCCACCGCTCATGTACATTTTGACCAATCAGAGCGAGGCTCCGATTCTCCGTTTTTATTGGCTGTTGGGACTGTCCATTCACTTTGGCACTGACGTTGTTGCGTCAGTTGCGTGAGGGTTCACGACCCTAGCAGTCTGAAAGTTTTGAGGTATTTGGATTCGAATCTCTATCCCAACTGCTATTTTCTCCCAAATCATATACCCCAGCTTTAAGTCAACAGTGAGTGCAATTACAATCACAGTTGTTTTGAATTCTCAATGGAAATATGGGAGAAGAAAGGTATGTCACCGGGTGTGCAGAGCAGTCACAATTTGCTGAAAACTTTCGCACAAATTAGATTTTTGTTGTTGCCGTTAAAATGGTAGTTTCCTTCACTGTCACAACTCGAAAGTCTATTTTAAAAGGAGTATACCAGAGCCCTTACAGTGTGTTCTGCTTAGCCTGTTTCACATTAAGAGGGACGGTTCCCTAACCCTTTAAGAAGATTATTGTAATGCATAAAGTGTCAAATCTTAAGGACAGGTAAGTGTATGTGGATAATTCGAAATGCTCATGACATTGCCTGTAATTCCCCCCATTATGTCCCATAAGTCAGAGATAAGGAAGGATTCATCCATGGAGAGAGAGAGAGAGAGAGAGAGAGAGAGAGAGAGAGAGAGAGAGAGAGAGAGAGAGAGAGAGAGAGAGAGAGAGAGAGAGAGAGAGAGAGAGAGAGAGAGAGAGAGAGAGAGAGAGAGAGAGAGAGATTATATGAACACAGCAGAAGAGAACTGAAGGCTGGAGCCACCTCAGCAGCCCATGCCTCTGCTGTCCTATCTGTCTGTATGATGAGGTAGATCAGTGGTAAAATGTGATTTCCACAGGAAGAAAAAGGATTTCCCTCACCCTGCTGCCTCAGCCCACGACAGCATAGAGACTATTTGCTACTGTTGGTAGAACATCCGCAGCATGATACTGCAGACATTAAATGACTGGACTGGAGGATTCACAGAATGTAGAGTAAGCTCTCGGCCAGCTTGTGGTGTAGGTGTCCTCCAGCGTACTTGTAACTCTGCACAATATACTGTACAAGTGCACTCCCAGTAAGAAAACAGTGGGTATGTTCTCAGTCGTCTTGAAGGTACAGTGTCATCTAGTGGTGAAAGCTCTAGATGCCGACGCTCCCTTGCTAACCCCTTCCTTAGGGAGAATTTACAGAAGTTACGGTGGCCTCCAAGGACAAGAAGCTAGTTACTATAAAATGGCATCACCCACCACTGCCTCAAGTCTTTGCACAATATCAAGTGATGAGGTGAAGATGTATTTAGTTATTTATTCTATAGTACTTCTTCTTGGTCTTCCAAGGTTTTCCATTATGAGCTACTGTAGAATCATGGCCGTGCAACATGGCCGTGCACCCCGCTCTTATGTACGGTAGATATAAAAGGCTTATTCTAATGTAATAAAAAAAACTTCATTTTCAAACGATTATACAGAAATTAAAACATACTTGTGAATTCTACATTCCATTTCTCCCAAGTCTGTTCTGAAAAACGGCAATGCCATTTGCACACTGCACCTTTAAACTGCAGGTGGTTCAGTCCACACCAATCAACAAGGGATTCAACTATGGCCCTGTTCTCACGCTTTCGGTGCGCACTGGATTGTGTGTCAGAATCGGCCAAATATCATGTTGATTTCAACATTAAAAATCTCAAACCGGATGTAGTAAGCATCCGGGTATTTTAAGGCAGGCTAAATCTGACCACAAGAATTGGGACATTCTAAATCTTTTCCTACAGTGATAAATTGCAGAAAGTATGGGGATTGGAACGCAGTGAGAGTCACCTTCAGCTCACTGATCAAGAACACAGTTGCAGGGTCTTCAGACAACTTCTGTACGGTGCAGGACTTGGAGTTGTATCTGGAGCCAGAGGTGTAGAGGGTGAAAAATAAGGATGACAGAGGAGTCTGTGGGTCCCCAATGATTTTTTTTTGCATTTTCAAGCTTTATTTGATAGTATAGAGTTGATATGGGGGGAGAGAGAGAGGGGGGATGACCTGCATTAAAGGTCCACGGGTCGGATTCGAACCCGCGACCACTGCAACAAAGGCCAGAGCCAATATGGTACGCGCTCTATCCACTACGCCACCGGAGCGCCCCGTCCCCAATGATTCTAACCATAGTGTAAGACACGCAATACTTCAGTCTAACATACTTTGACAGACCAGTCAGTCAGTCAGTGAGCCACACTGTTGCACTAGGTGACATGTTCCTTCATCAAACATGAACACACACACTGTAGTTTATCTTGACTCAGTCCCACACACACCGTCCTGCTGACAGAAACACTCACAAGAGCACCACATGTGGATGAATACACTCCCGTTTGAGTAAGGTATCACCGGGACTCGTTTACAAATAAACCTACAGTAGGCCTATATACTGTATTTGTAGCTGTTTAAAGGTTTACCACTTCGATGGAAACCAATGGAGTCCTACGAAGAGTAGTTAAGTCAGAAAGTATTATTGAGAGCGACTTAAACCAAAATGTTGCTTTGGTCTTTTCATGGGATATGCAAAAATATAGATTAACTGCATGCTTTTTTTAAAGAAATACAATGTCGCAACAAACTAATAAGGAATTCCTCCATACTAACTGATTCAAACAGCAAGTCCCGTCGTCTCCAAAATCTTTACAAATCTCTCAAACTTTCAGATTTAATTACCTTTTTTTGGCATCTTTGTTATTACTAAACGGTCATAATTGAACTGCATTCAAGTGTCTGCTTTGCTGCAATCAGAAGTTACAAAGACTACAATGTTGTCATCTATATCCACTCATATTTCTATCGATCCAACCATCCCTCCAAGGTCATTTATGAACTCTCCTCCCAATAGCCTGGAGGTAGAATCTAAAGAGAAGCGTCCCTGAGTGAAGAATAAAAGGCAGCAAGACAATAAGATGAGAGGGAGTGGATGAGAGATAGGTAGTGAATAGAAAGCATGAAGAATCCATTCAACAGCCCATCACTTTGAGAAGATGCTCCCGTGGTTTGGGATTTGGGATCTTTTCAAAGCATCGTACCAGACGTAGAGATCTCACAGGGATTCTACACACACTCTGTCTGTCTCACACTCTGTCTGGTCTCTTTCATCTTTGCCTCTCTACACACTGATTAACCTTTTCTATATTTGTCTCTTTTTTTTAAACGTTTTTTTTTTTTTTAATGGCAATTTTTGCTTCTTTCTTGGAGAGATGAAATGGGGTAGAGAAGGGGATTTGACATGAAGAGAACAACCACGGGCCGGATACAAACCCAGGTCTGCTGCAACGAGGACTGGTCCTCTATGGGGGGGAGGGAGGGGGTTCTTACCGCTACACCACAAGCGCCCCCCCCTTCTATACAGCGCAAACGGAAAGCATTCAAAGCGCTTAATTTTTTTGTTATGTTACAGCCTGGATTCAATACATTTTTTCCCTCAATATTCTACACATAATACCCCATAAATGACAAGATAACTTTTTTTTTTTTTAAATGTTTGAAAATGTATTATAAATAAAAAAATAATATTCACATCCTTTGCTAAATACTTTGTTGTGGCACCTTTGGCAGCAATTACAGCCTCAAGTCTTTTGGAATAAGAAGCCACAAACTTGGAACATCCATCTTTGGCCAGTGTCGCCCATTCCTCTTTACAGAACCTCTCGAGCTCCATCAGGTTGGATGGGGAGCGTCGGTGAACAGCCATTTTCAGACCCCTCCAGAGGTGTTCAATGGGATCCAATTAAGCTGTAGAAACATCTCAAGGATGGTCAGTGGAATCATAATGCACCTGAGCTCAATTTTAAGTTGTCATTAATGGGGTATTATGTGTAGAATATTTAAGAAAAGAATAATTTAATCCAGCGCTATTCCAGGCTGTAACATAACGAAATGTGGAAAAAGTGAAGCGCTGTGAATACTTTCTGTACGCACTGTATTTGTCTTTAACCCATTTTCACCTGAGGGTTTTCTGAAAAAATACTACGAATTGTCAACGTCTACCAAAACCTTAATATCTAAGCCTCTGTAGTACATAGTTACAAGAAATAAAAGACATTTAAAAGGTAAGGTCCGCAGGTATTATTAGAACATGCTCCCTAAGCACTTACAAACCAACACATTTTTCTAAAAATCGTCAAAATTAGATGGGGCAAAAAATTAATAAATTATATAAAATATAAAAAAATATGGTCACGTGGTTTTAAAAAATCAACAAAACCCACTTCATGTGTATTTGAACCAATGACAGTGCATTCTATGCTGCACGCACCATGAAAATGACGACAAAACGACAATGCTGCGCCGCACAGCATCCGGTATCAATGGGTTAAACAGATTCTGTTCTGCAGAGGTTTGAGGCCAAGAGAGACACATGACATATGGCGCTTTTCCACCGCATGGTATCAGCTCAACTCGACTCGCCAGAGACTATTGTCTGGCCAATCAGTGGCCGGCCGTCTGCAGACGCTTCTGATTGACCAGAGACTACCGGCTTCATTCTGTTGTTTATTCTCCCCAACTCTTCGGGACTTTTGAGTGTATTTACGCAGCTTGCAGCCTACTCTGGCTCTCTTTCATTTGATTTGCATCACAGATCCAATTTTTTTTTCCATATATTCGCTAAGCTCACCCAGTGTTGGTTGTTGGGGAAGTTACTTTTAACATACGAGAGGAGACATGTAGGGCAGCTAGCAGCTAGGCTAAATAGAATAGTAGCCAGCTGAGACAGACATGATAGCGAGCGATTACATTACAAGCCTCGGACTGAACTGATTACCTCAATAAAATATTCAGGCTGAGACACGGCTTGCATTTGAAAACACGTATCCTGAAACAAGCACTAAACAGTCAACTTTATCATGCCCGTGTTTACGTGCATAGGGATGTATGTGATGCATCCCTACAGCTGACTGTGTGGCAGAGTCACACATCGGGACAACAACCATCCCTTTTAATGGCCCGTAGCAATATTCTTCTACTTCTTTTAGCAAACATATACAAGGGGGGTATTTCTTAAAGAGGACCTATTATACTACTTTTCTGGTCTTAATTTCTTGTTTTACACTGCTATAGAGCAACCTGACACGAATCACATCACAAAAAACTTTGTAGATTTTCGGGAAGCTCTTTCTCTTATTTTGGCGATCCAGCACTTCCTGTCAACACTTGAGTGTGTGTGCTTCGGCCATCTCCGCTCCCTCCGCCTGTGCTTCGGCCATCTCCGCTCCCCCCCCCCCCCCCTCCTGCAAACCCCACTCCGTTGTGATTGGTTACCTTCCTTCCGGAACACTTTCAGTGGCGGGAAGCGCGAGCATGAACCTATAAGGGCGCGAGGCAGACGCGAACAGGGAAGTGACAGCATTACTATACATGGAAACATCCGCGTGGTGACGACACCAAGTTACATGCGACGTCATGAAGTTACAAAGCCTCAAACCGCTTTGAACACGTGACTTCTCGACTGGCTAGAATAGTGTCTAGTGCTCTGCACAGACACCCCAGACGGTCAGCAGGGAATATGTCGAAATGCATGTAAGTCATTATTTGATAATTTAGAATGGTTAAGCATGACTATAAATCATCATAACAACGTTTATAGGTCATAAAAGTCAAAAAGCATCATAGGTCCTCTTTAAACATTTTTCATCCGTGTTTTTGGCGGTTGGTTCAGTTAATAGTGCAACAACTGCTCGAAATTTCTGCTTTGCTACTTTGCTCCGGAGTAGGCTTTCAGCCCCTTACAACAACCCCGCCCACGTTCAGGAGGTACTATTTGCGGTGGAAAACGACCCGTGCTGCTACCAAACCAAGTTGAACTGAGTCGAGTCGAGCTACATGTGCGGTGGAAAAGCGCCAAAAGAGGAGTCAGAATGCAGTTTCCTTGAAAGAGTTTGTTACCCCGAGAACAAGGCTGTTTTCCTGGCTGATTACCTTTCAACTTGTTCATGTTCAATTGATGTTTTCTTTTTATGTGGAGAAACAACAATGTACAATAGAAAAAATTTAAATGAATAAATCTTATCGTATCCTTGCACCGACGCAACCAGTTCACTATAGAGTACATGTAATGTAATGACTCTAGAATAGTCCTGCAGCTTTATTCAAACATTTACAATATTTTAAATTGGCACCATATTCAATAAACTAAATGGAAATCAACTTCCCTGAGGCTGTAGGGAGAGAGCTCTCGTCAAAGGCTATGAATGAAAAGCAACACTCTCGGTCCTTGGGAAAACGCTCAGTTGGAGCAACACTAAGAAGATTGGTTTCACGCTGGAAAAGTGAAAGAATGAGACGCCCCCTGTGCACACACACACACACACACACACACACACACACACACATTCTTTATCTCTCTCTCTAGCGAGGGGAAGAGACAGATGTTGTTGGTGGCACCGGATCATGGGAAAGACGATTGTGCGAATCTGCATAACGGATGGAAGCTAATTTGCCATGACAACTGTGACGATGGCAACACCGCAGCTTGAATGGAGGGGAGGAGGAGGTCTGATTTTGGAAAGGAAAGTTTTAAGTTGATTCTCTTGAAGAAAGGTTTGGGTTGTCAACTTCCTCGTACACATGAAAAGTGTAGACGGTGAGGGGAATTACACACACACACACGTACTTCTATCTTTGTGAGGACTATCATTGACATCCCCTAGCCCGTTACCTTAAACATATCCATCAGAACTTAATGCCTAACCCAAACTCTTACACTCACCCTAACATAAACCTGATTCTAACGTGAACCTCAAATCCTATCTTAACCCTCAAGCAGCTCTTTGAAGAAGTTTGGACCAGGCTGAATGCTCTCATGTTGCATGTTGTCCTCACTCTGATGGTTAAAATCTTAAACTGGTCTGAATCCTCACACAGATGACTGTTCAAGTAAACACACACACACACACACACACACACACACACACTTAGGATTTAGTCCAGTGTTTCTGGATGCTGGGCCCTGTGCCTGTTCTAAACTGTATCTCATTTCAAAGCCTGGACACTCCATTCGCAGCTGAAATTCTTTGCATTCCTCCCTCTGAAGTGGCATTTCCTTTTCTCCTCCTCTTTCTCCTCCTCCTCCTCCTCCTCACGGCGTGCCACAGTTCTTTACACTCCCTCAGACACTTTGGCTGAAACAGGACAGGACAGCACGACTGCAGGCTAAACATGAGTCACTGAATGGGTTAGTTAGAGTGGAGACTGCACACATAGCAGTGAAGCTAGCGGCCGATCAGCAGTTTTACATTATGAATGTAGATGGTTGTATATACGACATTCACTGTTTGTTCCTTAATTTTCCAATTTTACCTTTATAAAATTCCTCTTTTAACAATATGAATTGTATTATCCATTCAAAGGATAGCAGCAATTCTCTGAAAGTGGTAAAAGACCGTTGACTTGGGTTTTCACGTGGTGCACAGCAGCAGCATATGAAAGTAAAAAATTGGTATCAGTTGCTAAGGGGGTTCTTGTTCAACATGCCACTAGTAAGTCAAGGTGGCATAGCAGTATCATTTTCATTTTCATTTCATTTAACTTTATTTATCCTCAAGAGACCAATTGAGGGGTGACCCTCATTTACAATGATGTCGAGTACAAACAAATTCAAAGGAAAAACAACAATACAAAAACAATATTCAATGCAAAAACATCAAATACACAACAACAGGTGAAGAGAGAAAAAAACAATTGAAACATTTACATAGTGGTGAAGAGTGGCAGCAATTAAAATTAAATGGGTGAAAGTACAATATAGTCTAATTAAAACAGTTACAGGTAGAGTTTGGCAGATTTAAGATAGTTTGTTTAAATTGGTTAAAAGATATGAAGGTATTTAGTTTAATTTGTTGCTGTAGGTTATTCCAGGAGTCGGGGGCACTGAAGCTAAAAGCTGTCTTACCGGGCTTGTGGGACATAAAGCATAAGCATGTCATTGGAGCGGGTCTGATAAAGCCCATCTGAAATTTGCAGCATTTCTGTTAAATAACGAGGAAGCTTCCCGGTCAAGGCTTTGTAAATAAAAATGTGCCAATGTGCGTCACGTCTCTCTTTAAGGGAGGACCACCCAACCTTTTTATATAAAAGACAATGGTGTGTATCATTAGCATCTCCTGTGATGAACCTTAAAACAGAGTGAAAAACAGAGTCCAGGAGTTTAAGACATGAATGTGATGCATGCCGGTAAACCACATCACCGTAATCAAGGACAGACATGAAAACTGCCTCAATAATCCTTTTCCTACTAAATAAAGGGAAGGTGGTTTTGTTCCTATAAAAATAGCCAATTTTTTGTCGTAGTCGACAAACAAGATTTTTTATATGAAAATTAAAAGTGAGTTTATCATCTAACCACATGCCGAGATATTTGTACTCAGTGACTCTTTCAATTAAAAATCCATCCTGTTATTCTGTAACACTTTTACATGCTGTCTCTGTTCCAAATTGCTTTGAATTTCTCGCGCTAGAATTATCTTTATCGTCAAATGATTGTTTTGTTGTAATTGGTGTGTATAGGCCCCCTTCAGCTGTAACTAGCTCCTTAAACGATCTAGCAGATCAGTGGTCACCCAATATGTGTTTTGCAATGGTCGATGCTGATACCAACATTAAGAGAGCAAGGTCGGCCAATGGCCAAATAAAAATATTTGAAAATGAAAACAATGATCATTGCCTATGTGACTTGGCCTTCACTGTTGGCTCTGTAAAGTATTGTCATAAGGGACTCATTCATTGTGTATATTTAATTTTGCCTTCTGAGCGCATGTATCTGCCACTGCCGATTATCTAAAAAATGCCATTAATTGGACCGATCAATCGGTCTATCTCTAGTTCAGATGTGTGTGTGTGTGTGTGTGTGTGTGTGTGTGTGTGTGTGTGTGTGTGTGTGTGTGATGTCTGTCCCTCTCAGTTGATGTGTCTGGCCATGCAATGTCTTATGGTGTGTGATGTAGTGTGAAGGGCTGCTCCAGGGCAGTCACAGAGCTGAAACGCATCACAGCTCTCTGACACTGACAAAACCCACACTCAGGGCTTCATACTATCTGTGTGTGTGTGTGTGTGTGTGTGTGTGTGTGTGTTGTGTGTGTGTGTGTGTGTGTGTGTGTGTGTGTGTGTGTGTGTGTGTGTGTGTGTGTGTGTGTGTATTTCAAGCTGGAGGTGCCTTTTTTATTCATTTAACTCAGTGTGAAAAGCTTCAGCTCATCTGGGTGTGTGTGTGTGTGTGTGTGTGTGTGTGTGTGTGTGTGTGTGTGTGTGTGTGTGTGTGTGTGTGTGTGTGTGTGTGTGTGTGTGTGTACCTCACAGAACGCCTGTCATATAATCCTCTGAACCGGGGCCACTTGGTTTCTGGAAGTGCTTGTCACTCTGCTAACAAGTTTTTTTCAGTCTTTGCACTTTTATGACGCTTGGGAGAATGATTCACGACATAATCAGTATAGTTGAAATAAATCGATGAATAATACAGATTGCAGAGCAGAGGCCAACGTTGCGTGATTCACAGGAGATGCTACTGACAGAAAGGTGAAGCTGCTGAGTGTTTAAACTATATCTGTTTTCCATTTCATGACAAGCAACCTCTAGTGGTGCTTTCAGACATTCTCTACCTTCGCTCAGAAGCAAAGCCTATCTGTTTTTTACATTTTCACTGTACTATGTGGAATAACGCTATATATTGCATTCTATCGCGATATATCAAAACCCATGTATTGTGATGCATATCATATCGTGAAGTAGGGGTTTGCGGGTATAACCGGTTAGTAAATCATGGAAATATAATATCTTTTGGAAATATCAATAAAGGAAAATTAATTTTTTTCAGTTTTGAAAATGACTGTTCTGGAAACAAGCATTCAATCATCTAAAATCAGAAATTACACAAACAACTAGGAGAAGATAAAAGCTAGTCTGCAGAATTCGTCTTCCCTGCTCAGTGTGTGTGTGTGTGTGTGTGTGTGTCTATATCAGCCAGCACGGCGGACACCCAACAGACACAGATGTGCACGCACACTCAAAGCCACAGCAGACAGATGAAAGATAAACTGAAGACTGACGTAACCCAGTTGATATCTGCTCGTAAGTGCAATAAAACCTTCAAAAGTAAAAAAGCCCAAACTTTATCTATAGCCTTCTCTCTTTACTATTACTTTATTACTTCTCTCTCTCTCTCTCTCTCTCTCTCTCTCTCTCTCTCTCTCTCTCTCTCTCTCTCTCTCTCTCTCTCTCTCTCTCTCTCTCTCTCTCTCTCTCTCTCTCTCTCTCTCTCTCTCTCTCTCTCTCTCTCTCTCTCTCTCTCTCTCTCTCTCTCTCTCTCTCTATATATATATATAAAAAAAATACACCAAATATGGCCGCAATAATGTTTCTGAAAGTTGTTGCTATACTATATGTTGCTATGAACCAAAGTTTAAAGGAACATTGACGGACATTGCGACCGACCATTAGGGTAATCATGTTTTAATGTTTAACTATCTCTTTTATAAAATGAACAATAAATTGCTGATTTTTGTCACAATAATTCTATAACTTCATGAAAACAGTAAAGGGGAACTGCCTGGAGAGGATCCTAGTCCCAAAAGGCTCACTTTAAGTGCACTACAGTTTCTTCTCCTACTGTTCTACTGTGTTTGTATGGCCTGAAAATTAATCTTTCTATCATCTCCTCCCCCAAATTCTCATTTGCAGGGTTTGTAAGGCATCGGAGCGTACACACACAGGAGCCCACTCACCCCGCCTGCCAGATTAGGTCAAATGTGCACTGGTTAAAACACATGGGAGGAACGCACAACCTCAGAGAAAAAGCCCCACCACTGCTCAATATTAGACCAGGGAGAGCTCTACTCTGTGTGCATTCATCTCTGGCAGACACAGCCTAAGGTGCCCCAAGAACCCGCTCATTAATCAAACAGAGACACCCCCCCGCCCCCACACACACACACACACCCTACACTCCACAAGAAATTCCGGGAGACGTTCCACAGAGTGAGAAAAGTGCACTGTCTTCATATTAAAGCCATCCATCTTCACTAACCTTTGATAATGTTGAGGATTTTTTTTTTTGTGGAGAAACATGTTGCTTTTCTGATTGTTATCTCCTGAATGCATAAGAAGAGGAAAAAGTCCATCAAGCAGCTCTCGCTAGGGCTGGGTATCCTGAGGTAAGTTCAGTAGAAAATTGCTATCGAAAAAAAAAGTATAATTTAGGAACAGATGTCAAGGTATTGGTATCTGTATCCGTAACAACAATGTTTGAATGATACCCAGCGCTGGCTCTCACACAAACGACTCAAGTCTCTTCTTCACTAACCCTGCGTTTCAATACCCATACTTCCATACTATTTAGTATGCCAGAAAAAGATTTAGGATGTTCCAATACATGCAAGTCAATTGTAGTATGCTGAAAAAACATAAATGCCCCACTAACTCCAATAGCATTTTGGAGTATTTGCCTTTATTCTTGACATAATGAAAAAAAATCTTCCTTATCTGATTTTTTTTTCTCTCCTGTGGTGGCCCTTAAACTCTTCTGTACTTTAGTATGTAGTGTAATAAAAATAAAAAAGGATGTGATTTGGAATGCAGGGATAGTGTATTCTAAATAGCTATCCCTGAACACTGATTGCTTTGAGTGTTCTTTCTGAACTCAATCCATTTGTCTGTCTGTGCTTTTTTTGTTTCTGTGTTCTGTACGATGTGCCTTAACAAGAGATTAGATCCTGACAATTTGGCCAGACAATCCATCTGTATAGTCTGATTATTGCAATCACATTTACTTTACTGGCAACCGACCATTTGATACAAACCATAAAGGTTTAGGTTTTCCAGGCATCTATTTGATCTTCCTGATCTCAGTAGCCTGCATATGCTTGCAAAGACTGTAAAGATCGAATTTTGACCAAAGAAGATAGAGTTATGTTTATCTGTATTGCACTTCTTTTTCTAAAACAACTGCTGCAAAGTGCTGAACAAGTCCAAATGAGGCCAACAAACTGAAGAGACCATGACATAATGAACTGATTATGTACTAGCTTTGTTTTTTCCACAACAGCCTGCTATGGCGTTTTTCAAAACAAAATGTGCGGGCTCTGCTTGGCTCGTAAAATGCTTATTTCATAGTGTTCCAGTGTTGTTTTAAAGCAGCTGACCGGCGCGGCGCTAAATGTATACGTCACACCTGACGCTGCTCACAGGCACCCCTCTTTCATTCCGGAATGTGGAACGCTGTGTAAATTGAAATAGCCGTTCCGTCAATATGCCGCAATCTCTGTGTAACAGTGGCTACTGTGTGAGCACTGTGTTAGTGTTATGAAAGAGAATAACTACATTAGTGAGGGCATGTCGGGAGAAGAACAAGAGGAGGAGAGATGTAGTCTTGGAAGCATTCTAATGAGAAATGGGTTAGCGTAAAGCAGAGATAGAGAGAGGGAGGTGGAGCTCACAGCCACACATTCTCTTCCTCTTCACCTCCTTTCTCTTTCACAGCTTTAAAAAACAAAACACCTCTCACATGTCCCTTATGTCCTCATTATGGGCTGTCTGCAACTGAACCGGCGTGAACATTTCAGTGCAGGTAGCGCTATGTGTCAGAGAAAGCAGGGTAGCAGTTATGGAGAGGTGAAGAGGGAATGAGAAGAATTAGGAAAACATACTGTACGTGGGAAGAATGCCGGGGGGGAGAAGAGACTGCTGCACGGTTCTTGCTAAAATGTGGATCACGATTTTTCTCATACACTTCTTGTTTTTTTTTTTTCAACAAAACATTTACTGACCTTTATTCACCCCCATGGTTTAAGTTATAATCTGAGCTTTGTGCGGGTCTCTTAAATTGTAGGGGCAGAGATAAATAAATACCTTTTCAAAAAGTCTACAACAATGTTTAAGGGATGCAGCTTGTTTCACATGCATTGTTAGTGTCCCTACTTCCTTACACTGTGAGACCAGGTAACAGCAAAACTCATCTTTACCATCTGCCTACTCATACACCAGCCTGCCCCTTCTCCCCACCACCATAGCTTTATTGACTAGATCCTGATATGATTCTAAGGCGGTGCTGTACAGTATTCTGAGAAACAGGAAAATTAATTTGATGAAAATCTGACTACAATTTAAGATGAGGACAGACACAAGGAGTCACCGACAAACCAAACAATCACCTTAAAAGGTGAAGTAAGCGATTAATTTATGTTAATATAAGTGTTAAATCGCTCTTTACTTGTACAGTGATCACTTACATAGTGTGCGTGTTTCATAAAGCTGATCTCTCAGTCACCCGCTCTGCATGTAATCAGCAAATAAACTTTTCGGGGATACCGAAACTGATATCCAATCACAAGAGAGAACGATACAAACCGGCACCTGTCTCACTGCCGGTGCATGCGCAGAGCGACAGATGGGTGAATGTTTATGTGCCTACAATGGCGGAGTAGGTAAAAATCCTTCCCAATGTCTGATTTGATGGTTTTTATCATGTTTGATCACACTTACTTATCTGAGATGATGCTAGATAAGTCGCTGTTTGAAGACCGCAGTGCATTAATGTGGTGACGTGGGGACGAGGGAGGGGACTGCTAACTGCAGTCTGTGACAGGAAGTTAGCTAAACTGAGCATTTCGCTTGCTGAACCTTTAAGATCTCATCCGGTACACTCTAAAGATAGGACCTTTGGTAGATTTTAGGCTGTGTGTTTCCCAAACTGCACCTACTTACTCACTATTGCCTTCACTTTACATGGACCTTACCTAGCTCGTAGCTCAAAAAGCTCAAACTCGGCTTATTTCGACCTAAGAAATGTATTTGGTTGCTGCACAAAGGACTTTTGAGAATATAAATTAACACAGCTAAGGATAGATCAGGCTGGTAAAGGCTACATTCAAACCAGCAAACCTTTGATTTCTCTACTAAATCACCTGATGAAAATACCTTTTTGGCACCTGTCTGAATCAATCATAAAGTGGAGCCTCACTTGATAAAATGCTTTCCTTTGGGGTTCCACAGTGTAATGAGGATTCTACAGTATCTTTTAGTTTTTCCACATCAGCAATATTGGGACTCCAAAGGATGCTAATTAGGATGCAATCCAAATAGATTCATTATGAACACTCACCATCATTTCATATTCAACATGTTCATGCCATGGTGCCTTGCACAATTATGTGTTGTAGGAGAAGGAGCTGGCTAGGCCTCGCGCTAACTGAATTAGCATACTGATGGTATGCAGGTTATTTATGGCTCTGGTTATTATTACTGCTGGGACCCAGCCATTAGCTCTTCTACAAGTCATATGGGACACACAGGCCACACAATGCAGGCATAAACACACATATATATCAATATTAAGGGTGCTTACAAACAGGAATGTCAAGAACGCAAGTCAAAGTGAAGTAAGCTGTGTTTTCCTGTAAGCAGATGTTATTACCAAGCACGAACACTTAGTTTTTTACATTTATGTTCTAAAGGAGGTCGCTGTATGTGAATGCTGTATGTTGTTTTTGTTTAGTGTGAGATCACCAAACCAGATAGTAAGTGGCCATTGGTTCCAATATTTCCATTCACAAGTCAACAAAGCATACCATTTGTAATTCTGTGATTTTATTATTTTCTAAATTAGCCTGTCTTTTTTTTACAAAATGTAAACACCTCCAGTGGGAACTGACCAATTATAAATATCACACCATTTCCTGTGTGGGCATGAAGCCATTAAGGTATTTTATTGTGGTTTTTCATATAAAGACATTTAGGATCTTGTTCTTGTACAGTTTTATAATTTTTGTTTAATTGTGCAGTCTGAGTTCACTATGTAGCTGTAGCTTGAAATGGGGATACAACTCCAAAAATGTACTATTACTCCATCCTTTCCAGTTTGTTACACTGATATTAAATGGAGAAGGCCACTGACATGGTAAAAACATAATTCATCTGTTTTGGTAGACTTTGCTCGTGGCAGAGATTTTGACTTGTCATAACAGGAAAGGATAAGTGGAAGTAATAATGGCTCTGTTCCATTTAGGTGAGGCCAGAAAGCAATGCCAGCCCGCACCCACATTAGCAGAATGTCTGCTGGGAGAAAGGTCTATTGGTTTAGAATGTTAGTCTATGTGATGTTCAGTGTGACCAACACTTTACCTGACAGTGCAGCCAGCAAGGAGATACTTTTGATGATACTAGTTTAAGCAAATATATGTTGTACATAAGCAGAATATGGTTCCGACACATTCCAAATAACTTCATTATATTTTTCATTCATTTATCACAAGCAAGGCATTTATCATAATCCATGGTGACAGATGCTTAATGTTCATGGTAGAGAGACTGTATGTCCCACAGCATACCTGCCATTTTAAAGTCCACCCTTTAAAAAATGTAATAGAGTCCTTCAGAGACTTGAATGCCACTTCACATGGACAGTTTGGTTAAAAGTATAAAACAAGCCCTTTTATGGGATGTGGTTGGTCCAGACAGGCCTCAAGGACAAAATGATGCTACAAAATTCCAATATGGCACCTTTAGCACTTGGTAATGACCTAACAAGTTCCTAGTCCTCCAAAGTTAAGTATATGTCAAAAGGCATCTTCTGAAGTGGACATTAATTATAAAGAATCCGAGCTAGAGAGGGGATTAGGCTGTGTGCTAAGTGGGTGTGTACAGTAAGCGCAGCCAGAGTGAGAGCAAAAAGTATATCCGACAGTAGAAGGGAGATAAATCCTTGAGAGCAGCAGTATCTACACTCTGCCTCCCCCGTCGCTAATTAGCCCACGTCTACGAGGAACATGGAGGCAGATGCTCCACTGAGCTGAGAAAAACAAATACGGCTTCTTCTAATATCCACCACTCTTCCAATCCTTCATCTCCAGTTCCATCGCTCTCAATTTCTTGGCATGAATGATCACACACACCCAGCGCCCTATCAAAAATTCAGAAGGGAAAATGCATTCATTCACACCACACAAACATCCATACACAGTATGGACAGTAGGCTATATGATTAAGATTTAATGATGCTGGAGCTCCTGTGTTCCTTCCTGCCTGACCAGGTGGTTGGAGGCAGAGTCACAGCACAGCCATTGATTATTTAATAGAGAGGTGACTGTAGACAAACTGTCATCTATTCAAGGTGTCTTCTGGGCTGGCAAAAGAGGATGTGCCAGTATAGAGCACACTTACAGCCACATTTAGCTATAGGGCATCTTCAGCAAGATTTTTTTTAAAACATTAATAGTAAACACAGTTATAGGAGAAAGGGGGAAAAGAATGCCATGTCAGATTCCAAAACTTGGATGTCTAGATTACTTGGTATGCCTTGTTCCATGAATGATAATTCATGGGGAAATTAATGATCTATTTACTGTAGGGTAAGGGTTAATTGAATCCATGTCAAAGGCAATTCCTGAAATTTCATACTGCAATTTCATAATGTTCAGGAACTTGTGAGTTGGCCAAAACCACAGCAGCAGAGGCTTAAGTATCTTTAACTTGATCTGTACTATGGGCCAAGCCCAGTTTTCTACACCATACTTCCAATAATGCAATACAATATCCTCTTTTTTATCACACCCTCACTGCCTATTAACTCCCAGGTCTTTTATGATCCTTGCACCAAAAGATCCGTGTGACCTCGCTAAGGTTACTGAATGTGTCTTGACAGAGCTACTCAAGAAGAGCCATAAAAGACATGGTGGAGTAGTAAACTGACTTTGAAGCATGAAATCAGAAGAGTTTTCCATCTTTAAACACTTTGTGATGCCGTGGCAAACTGCACATCTGTAAGGGCCTGTGGCATGTGGAGCTCAGGAGGTGAGCACTATCTAGCCCTTTCCGGGCTAAATCCTGTTATTAGAAACCTGATAGCATTCAGGCAAAAATGGCCCCCAACCTTGTACCTTGTACATTTGTTGGTCTTTTTTTAAATGGCTATTTGAGCGATGTTCATGTCTTCCTTTTATAATTCCAAATTCTGCAAGTGGCTGGTGATGTGTCGAACCAGTTCGGGCTATTAACTCTGCCATTGCAGAATCAAAAGAGTGAAAAGACTGTTACCGTTAAAAAATAAATATCTAACTTGAATATAATCAGAGAACAAGGCAAACTGGGAATTCTCATTAAAAGCAAGATGAGATCTGTACATAATCGCTCCTGAGGTATCCTTCACCCTTCAATCTACTATAGCCCCTTTAACACAGCCAGTGAAAGCAGGGAAAATGCCGGCCTCTCCGCCCCTCTCCATCATGTATAAATGGTACCATTGCGGAATGGGGGCGAGAGGCGCAACATATTGTTCTGGGAATTTTACTACTGCAGAGGAAAAGCAGTTTCGCCCACTACTGTACTGTATGAAATATCACGGACGTATAAGCCTACCTGTAGGCCTATGGTTCTTCTTTACTCATCGTGTGAAGTGTCGAGACTAGTAATCTGACTTTGATGATATGGAAATTCCTTTACCTTTAGAATGGCATTTGGTGGGTTGATCACACATTTTTTGTTTCTTGTCAATTTATTTATTCATCTGTTTCATAGAACATCCATCACATAGAACATCGAACAGGACAGGAAACGGACTGTCACCACTCTATTATTTTATGGATCGTAACAAGGTGACAGAAGAGAAACTCTGAAGGTGACCCTGAAAGGATAACACCGTTATGTGGGTACAATGTGTTTTAACGTGGCTACACTCTGGCCGGTTTGTAACATACTTTGGAGAGTTTTTGGGAAGCTTTCTGGGAATCTGCCTTCAAGCATGACTGCAGGGCATTCAGTGCTTCAGTGCTAACAGCCTTCATGTTGCTGATGGATAAGTGAGGCTGCAGCCTGCATACTAGTGTGGTGTACGAGCAACCAGTCCAAAGTAATTGGATTTAACAATGTGAGTACTTCAATCCAACAAGGAAACGTGTGTGTGTGTGTGTGTGTGTGTGTGTGTGTGTGTGTGTGTGTGTGTGTGTGTGTGTGTGTGTGTGTGTGTGTGTGTGTGTGTGTGTGTGTGTGTGTGTGTGTGTGTGTGTGTAGCTATGAGATGTTTGTTCTTTGTCTCACTCAACACTGCTTTCAGGGGCGCCCTTAGCTCGGTTGGTAGGGCATCCCCCCGGGCCAAGCAGCAGACCCGGGTTCGATTCCTGCCCCCGGTCGTTCTCTGCATGTCACTCCCCTCTCTGCCCCATTTCACCTTTGTCTCTCTGCACTGTCAATAAAGCATAAAAATGCCAAAACAAAATATTTAAAAAAAATCTAAAAAAACACTGCTTTCAGTTTATCCCTTTCAACTTGTGCAACGCCTATATTTTTACAAATGTTTGCTAACTTGGATTATAATCCCAGAATCCAAAATAAAAAAATATATTACAACGATTTCCCCTCTAACTTCAAACTTTAAAATCACAATCTTTATTCTCCTGTCATGATTCTCTCTGGGGTTCCCCAGGGGTCTTTTCTGGGTCACCTCTTGTACTATAAGAGTACAATGCCCATTCGGGACGGGCCCATGCCGCAGCTTGGAGTTTGACGCAAATCTATTTGCAGTGTTATGGTCTATTCGTGTTGTGACAGTGGCAGCGCACTTCTCACACCATAGTGAAGATGGCTTGACTGGGTAGCGGCACAATCTTGTCTTTTTTATGTAACCATGCTACCGCTTTGTTGACTGTATATCCGTGGCTGCTATAGTTGCTGCTGGCTTGACCTTCTACAGAACAGTCGGCAGGAAGCATGAGGAGACAAACTCACACACACACACAATCATGTGCAGACATAACTTAGATTTTCATTGCTACACAGATGACACAAAACTGTAAGTTCCCTTAAAGGCTTCTTTAATGCAATTTAATAAGCCTTAGTTGAGTGCGTTGTTATATTATACAACCGGGATCATGAAATCTTTATGGTACCATCTTTACATAGTCCATTAAGACTTCAGTGTAACAGTTGAATGTAGTGCTGTCTCTAAATGCACCAAAACGAAGAACTTTTCACTGCAATACCCTAATTTCCAATCATACCAACTTCAATTGTCTTTTTTAAGTTAATTTTCTGCCTAACAGTATCTTTGACATCATTAAAAGAGCACTAGTCAAATCTCAAAAAATACAAGTGCTAGTTCTAATTAATTTGAGTACATGACCTCATTATTATTATTATTATCACAAATTGCATAAAACAAAGTGTGTTGATTCCTAACACACACATTCAGATACAAAAAAAACTGTTCGCACTGCATTTAATCGTGACTCTCCACATTCTTCACAACATGGGGCTTTTCAACATTTCTCTTTTAATTAACAGGACTCTTCAAAGAATGTTCAGCTCACAAACACACACAGGCTTCAGAGGATGGACTTTGATGGCATTTTGCCTTGTCACCACTAGGGATGTAACGATATGAAATTTAGAGTACGATACGATACGATATTGCGATTGATATCACGATACGATATTAAGCGCGGAATTCATTTCTACTCCCTTAAATGAAATGTTGTACCGCTGATTTAAATAAAACACAAACGAATAATTCAAATTTTTATATCTTATTATGAAGAGATTTCTGAGAGATTTAAACAACTTATCACCAAAACAAAGACACTGCTTCTCTACTATTTTTTTTAAAGAAGCATTACACCTATAATTTTAAAATGAGATAGGAATTTTAAATCTAAACTTTAGGCACTTGTCTGTAACTGTAAAAGTATGCATAAAATAAAATTATTTAACAATAGTGTGATAATTTTCCCATGTCTTATTTGCTTATCAACTCTATTTTATTCAACACTATTTTTGAAAGCCATGCTTTTACCTTAATAGGCCTACATTATGACAGGCACAATGAACTCAGTAAAATATTAAATTATGATTTTTATTTGTTATTAATTAAAACTGCAGTCTCAAAATCAATGTTTTTGCAGTGCACTCCTCTCCCTCCTCCGTTCCTCACACTTTCGCAACGTCACCTATGCTTGACAGTAGTGTCACCTAAGTTTGACCAAGTAGGGATTCCATAGTATTGCGCAACATGCCGGTGTTACGCCGAAAGCTGTGACCTGTCAGAATGTGTGATATTCTGGCAGGTCACAACTTTCGGCGCAACACCGGTATAGCTCCGGTATAGCTCCTATGCTAGTTCACGTGAAGTTGTGATGAACATATCAAGGATCTTTGGACTTATTTCCTTCATCTGCCTTTCACCGAAGTTCGCCGACTTTACCTGGGATTTAACGCGCGGTCGCGGTGGATGTTTTTTTTTTTGTATCTCATTTCCTCACATTCACCTGGATTCATAATGATATAACTCACCCGCAAGCAACTTTCTCTTCACTCTGGTAAGCTACTATGCCGATCTTTTTCTCTATCTCTCCCTTTTCTCTTTCTCTCTCTTCTTCTTTGCTGTTGTGTGACTCAATGTTGTGAAGCTGCATGTGCTGGTCTGCGTAGTGTAAACAACGGCCCACGTGAGACTTGACTGTTCAGTTTAAAGTTAGAAGTCATGTTTCAGTGATAAGATGTTGTGTCAATGTGTTATTGTTTGGTTTCCAATGTTGGTGTGGCCCAAACAGTGTTAGATTAAGTGCTACGTTTATGACAACATTGCTTACCAGACTCTCCACAATGACGGAGCGCCTTTACCATGCGCTCGCCTCAATACCGTGACACGGTATAACAAGAAAAAACGTACGGTTGACATTTGTGGCCTTTTCATATCGCGAACGACCGTTTTGCGGTATATTGTTACATCCCTAGTCACCACCTTGTCATCTTACCCATCTATCTTTATTAAAATCACATTTTGCCTCAATATGCAGAGAAAACACAATCACTGGATCCCACAGGGCCAAGTTCTTCCAGGCTTACCAACAGATAATAACCTTTCTCCAACAGGAAGTGTGTATATGTGTGTTTGGGTACACAAATGTCTTTCTCTACCAATTAAGACTTGGAGCCAGCCACGTGGGGGCAGGCAGCACAGCTTGTTACAACATCTAAGGAAGTGCCAGGGAGGTCAAGCAGAACTCCCTGGGGGAAGCTTTTGGTCCCACTTCAAACAAGAGAAGAGCTGGTAAGTGAATATAAAGCAACAGTCTGTCTAAGATTAATACTTTGTGTTAGACGACGTCATTAACCAAATCTGCAGATTCTCCCTACACAATGAGCTATTTTTCAGCTCTATTGTAATAAGGACCAGTACAGAATGTCATTCCGGATAATAACCATCTACTGCCAGTGCATGTGGACTGTGCAGTCTATCTATCTATCTATCTATCTATCTATCTATCTATCTATCTATCTATCTATCTATCTATCTATCTATCTTTCAATCCAGCCATCCATCCATCCATCTATCCAGTTCAGTTAAGCCAATCTTTTAAAATCCCTTCCTCTACCGTGATGTAATAAGCTCTATGGTGTACTGCATATGTTGACCCCCAAGGACTGTGTTAGCAGCCGCTGCCACGACAAGTAAATGTCAAGTAAACACTGCCTGACCATAGCTCCAGTTTCTACCTGTCACACATAGCCACACACACTGTCACACACTACAGCATGTATCCACAAAGCCAAGCATTCTACAGTCTTTGCCTCTCACTCTCCTGTTACATTTTAAAAATATGCTGGGAGGGAGCATTCCGGCGGAGTTTGAGATTTTACTTATTTTGTGTTAAGTTACTTTTTTAAACATCTTGCGGAAAAATACCAGCAGGAACATGGGATTTATAGAAAGTGTGTGTTTGTTTATTACACTCTTGAAGGCAACCATAGGATGTATTTTGGTCTATTTTGGTGTATACGGAGGCATGAAGCTTGCAGTAAATACATATTTGATGGACCTTTTTCTATCTGTAAGTCATCTGTGAACCACACAACATGAGGAAACTGCAATATCTGGACTGAGTTCAAGCAAAGCAAACAAGAGGAAGACGAGGTCAGGCTTGCTGAAAGGAAAAGCACCGTAGTCTCCAACTGCAGGGCCCCCAAAGATTCCAATATCAAGGAAGTTGATTCATGGGGGAGCAGGCTGGTTTATTAACTTCCCAAGACAACAACGTATAATATTCTGTACACACATTCTGATAAAGTCAGGAAGTTATGAAAATGACTTGGTTTGTTATTTTTTATTGAACTGACCAATTAAACACTAATAACGATGAGCTGTATTAAGTGAAAGGAAATTATGGTCCAACAAGCAAGAAACGTTTTTATGTTGGTGTGTCCGGGGCCATTCTCATGGACGCTTTAAGGGATCTTCTTCAAACTTCGCACACAAGTGTCCACTCTGATTCAAAGGTGAACTAATTTGGATTTTGGAGGTCAAAGGTCAAGGTCACTGTGACCTCATGCCTCATGAACGCAACAGCTCAAAGATGCTTTAGTTTTAGTGTTTGCATGGAATGCTCAACACACTAAAGCGATGGTTAACTGGTAGACTATTCTCAACTATCTATCTATCTATCTATCTATCTATCTATCTATCTATCTATCTATCTATCTATCTATCTATCTATCTATCTATCTATCCATCCATCTACATAATAAAAATATCTATCCATTTATCCATCATCCATCCAACAGTGAGCATGCTGTTCAGTGTTCAGAATCTAAAAGCTAATAGCACAACTCGGAAAGCAGGTCTTACACAGAGCATGCACAATAGCAAAAGTCGGGGCGCCCTTAGCTCAGTTGGTAGGGCGTCCCCCCAACTGAGTCTAGGGGTCTAGTAGGGTCGGCGGTGAAAACACCACCCAGATTCTTAAAAGCGAGCTGTCCCGCTCTGAGCCGCTCCGACCCGCCCCGCTCGGTGGAAACGAGGCATTATAGACAGACATTATCGAGTGCTGCTCTAATGTGACATTCACTCATTAGTTTTGTTGTTAATAATCTGCTGTAAAGTTGCAGCCTATTATTCACCTCCACTACTGTAGTTTCCAACTCTCATTCTTCCAGACAATTACTGCTCTCTCTCTCTCTCTCTCTCTCTCTCTCTCTCTCTCTCTCTCTCTCTCTCTCTCCCAGTTAGGCTCATCAGAAGACCCACTGGCAGCTCAGCTAATTAAGGCTCAAATTAAATCAGCAGCAGTTCAATCCTGTCTGGTTTACCAAGCAGGGAGAGGACAGGGAGGCAGGGACAGGCTGTTTGTGTAACGACCATTGTAGCAAAATCAGCACTAAGACATACTGGAAGACTGACCTACTTACACTGGCAAGTTCAAATTGACTCTCAACCAACTTGCATTGATATTGTTCTTCTGGAATGTGGCCAATGCTGTTTTAAGGGAGAAGCAAACACAACCACAAGCATTCACCTCATCTTAGGCCTCATGGTGAGAAATGCCCACTCTTACAGCAATACTGGACCATGCAAAACTGTGGATAAGTGAAAATATGATACAGTTTGTTCTTTGAATAACTGGACTCTGGTCAACTTTGAATATGTATTATATTTTTGCTGCTATTAGTTGATCGGCAAAGATTGATCAAGATAAATCTAATTTGGATCTATCGTCTTCACCTTGGCCGGGAGAATTTGTGATGAGCATTTTTTTTTATAACTGTTTTTCCTGTATTACTATTTAACAGTAGTCTGGAAATCCAGACCCACATCTAGGACGATATAGGGTCTGGCCACGATCAATAGACCTTCCGCAACTCAAGGGGCGGCACATACTGTACGTGTGCATTTCAAATGCCACTGCATGCAATTGGATAGCACAACCAATCAGAGCAATGAACAAGGTGACGTATTAAGCCCCGTTCCTTTAGCGAACAGCGGGGTTAATTAAATTAAAGTGTTGCCGAAAGATTTGAGTGCCGTCTTCCAAATGGTTAAGTGTCGAGGCCAAAGCCGTTTCGAACTCAAACAACGTATCCACATCCATCTTTGTTGTTTTCATGCCCAGCACTGTCGTCATCCGGTTACGTCCGCCCCATAACCACATACATAGGACTCATCAGATAGAACGATTCGATTGATAAGTCAGAATTTTCCGACATAGTTAATGAGCTCCAATGGATCGTGTCCAGACTGAGCAAATTTAATAAAAAAAAATTTCTGGTTTTCCAGGCTAGTTTGACAGTTCTTTAGGGTAAACAATCTATTATTCAAATCTTGCAATTGACACAAAAATCCATCAAAAATCCTCTCAGAGTCATAAGTATGTAATATTTAACAGAGATCATACACAAACAGTGTGTCTGAAATCAGTGCAACTGTTGTAATGTAAGTAAATCTGTTTTAAATAATGTTGTGCACAGTGCAGTACAACTAATCCTAGAATGTTTTTATAGTAACATGAACTGGACGTTTTTGAGTCTTTCTCTTTTTTACATTATTTGGCTTTTTTAAATACTTTGGCTCTTTAAAAGAATGTTTTAATTATCCTCAGTTCTGTGTCTCTGAGCAGAGTTTGGCTGCACTACACAAGTCTGTAACAAAGGTAAATATATTTGTTAATATGTGAAAATGAATGAGTCGTTGAATAGTTTCATTTCTGTGTCTGCTGGTCATTTACATAACCCATCCCTAGTTATTCATAAATATTCCTAACAGCATACCAATATTCTGATGTTACCCACAATAATCTTACAGCAGAAGATGTTCACCTCATGCAAATTTGAACAGCTCACATACTGTATATACTATATGGAGATATCCAGCAATGTATTAATGTATTCAACGTTATCATGTCTAACTCAACTCTCTCCCGCTCTTCTGTGTGAGTGAGGAAGGTGAGGTGATTTTACACACACGCAATTTCCATTTTTTCTTGAAAATCTGTATGCATTCAGTTCATTTCTTTTCAGAAATACTGTAATTCTACACTTGTATACATAATTATGTTCAGCAAAACATGTCATTGTTATGTGTTTGTATACTTCTGTGTTCTTTCAAGCGCTTGAGCCTCATACTGTAAAGTGCTTTGTACTATTTCAAAGAGGAAAAGGTTTGTGCGTGTACTCTATTAGATGTCTGCCTGTCCTCTCTTTACCAACATTCCGAGGCTTTAAATTGTGTGTGTGTGTGTGTGTGTGTGTGTGTGTGTGTGTGTGTGTGTGTGTGTGTGTGTGTGTGTGTGTGTGTGTGTGTCTCAGGAAGCAGACCACCTTGAGTGAAACCAGGATCCAAAGACAATCCCAACAGTTAATCCATTGTTCTCTACCTGACTACACTTGTAATTTAGATTTATGCCTATGTATAGAACAATGTCAATAGAGTTTGTTTACAGGGACTTTAGCTGTGAGCCAGAGAGCCAGAGACATAAAACAGAAATCTAAATCCTACACAGGGACATCTGTATTCCTCTAACATAACACTATCGCAATGCAGCAGCCTCTCATGCTGCTACTACACAGGCTGACTGCTCTGTGTGTGTGTGTGCGTGTGTGTGTGTGTAGAGTAAGAGTAGTAAATGTTATCATAGTGGCTGGGACTAATCTATTAGGAAGACATTAACAAGACATGAGCGGAGACAAGTCGGGCACCAGTGGCAGAAACTCATGCTGGTCACAGACTGACACACACACACACACACACACACACACCACTGGCACATGACTGTTTCTTTCATTTAGTAACAAGGTTTGTTGATCACCTTTTTTTCTCTTCTTTGTATCCTCAGGTTTATTCTCAATTGCAAACACCTCCTGTATTTCTCATGCCCTATTGATCCTAAGCAGCAATACTTTGTTAGAACATTTCTTGCTTAGTACATGATTGAAACAGCACATATGTTGTGTTTGTGGTTGACTAATGGGCAAGGTTTGAACTGGAAATGCTACTCAACATGTTATATTGTATTTTATGTCTATTGTATTTTATCTGTTTTGAAGTTGCAGTGTTTCCCCCAGAAAATGTCTTAAGTCAAGGTGGTCAAAATGTTATGGGTATTTTGCTCAAAGATGCCAATGCGCCGTAAAGAAATAAACAACTGTTTATTTGAATACAAAAATAAAACAGACACTGACCTTACAGTTGTGCAATTTTGTTTGCTATGTGCAGGTACAAATTATGTGTAAACGTACAGACAGTACAAAGCACAATTAAAGACAACTTCTACTGTTTTGGTGCAATACTATACAGACACACTAAATACAAATAATGGACCATACATTTAACATGTGTATGCACATCAAAGTGCAAATACAACTTTTTAAAGTTCCTTTTTGGATGGGGGCTGTTGTGCGATTAATGGTTATTTTAAGCCTACTTGCTTGATTTATTTTTAAATACAGAGGTTGTTTTGGAACATGTATTTCCCAATTTAAAACATAAAAATAAAGCAGCATTGAAAATTCAGAAAATAAATCTTCTTGGCCTACACTAGCATGCTGTTTGAAAAATAACTTTAAATAATAAATACAATGTGTTTTCCCCTTAAAATGACTAAATGCATTTCAAAGACAGTAGGCCTAGTTTGGCACTTCTGTAAACACTTACTGAAACTTGCCTGGGCCATCACTCTCATGCCTTCTTCAAACTTTTCTCTGCGCTGATAGGTTGTGTTGCCACAGTGATGTGGAGTCTTAAACTATTCTAGCTTTGCAGAGCACTTCTTTCTGTTCAGCTAAATATCCCCACAGAACTGCACTGTGTTTATTATCGCCACCAGTTAAATCTCGGTTTGCTTCTGCTCGTTTAACTCTCCCGCGTGCATGCCGTAGCCGTGCGCGGTGCGGTATGGTCGCGCGCGGTGCATGCAGGGAGATACACAGCAACACTGCAACCTTGTAGACATTTTCCACACTTCTAGGTGACGCCCGAGGGAAGTCTGTCGAAAATAACCTGATAGAGGTTAAAATTAATAAACACCTACACACACACACACACACACACACACACACACACACACACACACACACACACACACACACACACACACACACACACACACACACACACACACACACACACACACACACACACACACACACACACACACACCTCCCTGAGCATTTCATGTTGCAGTGTGTTATCAGTGTGCCCAGCCCAGTGGCAGAAGGATAATTCCAGAACATTCCAGGTTGGCTCACACAGCAGGGAGGCTCCCAAAACACAGCTGGACCTGGCTTTGAATGGCAAAGGCACACACAGCCAGGACAGAGCATTTAGTTTTTGGCTCTCTTCAAGCCTAGTGACAGAGCCCCGCTCCCTTCACAAACACACTCACACAGACAGGCAGGCAGGCAGGCAGGCGCACGCACACACACACACACACACACACACACAACACATCAATACACATATCTCCCTCCCCATTGGGACTGTGCAGACAGGGGCAACGTCTTTATAAGGCTTACAGCGACATGTGGACAGTGATACGGCTAAGACTGGAAACATCCTGGATGAATGCAGAAGACTCCTTCTGTTTGGACACTGACAAATGCCTTTAAGAGCAGCACTGTTTTTGCTTATTTATACAGATGACCGCTGAGCATTATTTCAAAGCATAGTACGTCTTTTATGATTAATGAAAGTATTTGTGATATCTAAGCACAGAGAAGTGTTTTGGATAAGTGAGTTTTTTTTTTTGTCTTATATCATGTTGCCGTTTTTTTCTTCTAGTCCCGTACACATCTGATACAACTGTTTTCAATGTTAATGTGGAAACACACATGATGTAGACAGGCAACAAGGAACCTTTAGTGTCAATGTGCTCCATCATTTCAAATGCAGTTTAAAAAGTGAGCTCTGGAAGCTGCACCTGATTGGACAATGTGAAATATAAACCTTGAAATATGAAATATAAAGCTTGAACCTTGCCCTTGCCAGTGCTAGCTCATATCTTGCTACCTGCTTACCCATTAATGTCTCTACAAAATGCCATGATAATGCAATCTGATTGACATTTCATTCAAAATTGTGGACTTTTTATTTATTTATTTTTTAATCACTTGAATAAATACATGTTCCATTAAGTTATTTCACTGTGTGTTAGCTATATATGTATGTGTAGTCTTTCCCTACAAAATAGAGCACAGAAAATAATGGAAGAGCTGTAGCTTGGAAGGTAAAACAAACTAACCAGATTTTCTCTGTGATGAATCTATCAATCTGTAACACATGTCAAGTCTCTGCAAGTTGCTTTTCCTGGTGTACTGACATGAACTGAACCCGAGGCTGTGTGGAAGGTAAGAAAAAAATCTATCTAAAAGCTGATGGTGTACTGTGGAAAAAAAGGCCAGCCCGGCACTGATAGGAAACACTAGTATGGAACATTTGAAAAGAAGCATAGTCGGAATGACAGAGACAGGAAAGACTATCACTGCATTCCAAACCCCATACCTTCTGCTATTTAGTATGGTATAATAAAACATTTAGGACTACATCCGGTGGAGATTTTTTAGTATTGAAATCAGTGCTATTTGGGAGATTCTGACCCACAAACCAGTGCGCAGCGGAAGCGACGTCACATCGACGGAGCATCAGTATGAAAACAACCGGGGATGAGAAGGATATATAAGCAAGAGGCAAGATCAAGGAGCCATGGTATGATGAAATAAATAGGTACAATTCCTCATCCTCTTCAACTCTAATAGAAAAAGACGGTCAAGTCTCATCAAAAGCCTGAAGTATCTCCCTTTTGGAGTATGCAGATTTTTTTTTGGTCCAGTTAGTCTGAAGAGAGAACGATATGGTTTGGCAATTAAATTGTTCTAAATGAAAAGGTTTCCACGTGGACAGAAACACCAACATATACACTCAACAAAAATATAAACGCACCACTTTTGTTTTTGCTCCCATTTTTCATGAGATGGACTTAAAGATCTAAAATTCATTCCAGATACACAATTGTCCCATTTCTCTCAAACATTGTTCACAAATCTGTCTAAATGTGTGATAGTGAGCACTTCTGCTTTGCTGAGATAATCCATCCCACCTCACAGGTGTGCCACATCAAGATGCTGATCTGACATCATGATTAGTGCACAGGTGTGCCTTAGACTGTCCACAATAAAAGGCCACTCTGAAATGTGCATTGTTTTGCTTTATTGGGGGTCTGGGGACTCAGAACCAGTCAGTATCTGGTGTGACCACGATTTGCCTCATGCAGTGCAACACATCTTCTTCGCATAGAGTTTATCAGATTGTCAATTGTGGCCTGTGGAATGTTGTTCCACTCCTCTTCAATGGCTGTGCGAAGTTGCTGGAGATGGCTTATGGTGGAGAAATGAACATTCAATGCAAGAGCAACAGATCTGGTTGACATTCTTGCTGTCAGCATGCCAATTGCACGCTCCCTCAATGCTTGTGGCATCTGTAGCATTTTGCTGTGAGACAAAACTGCACATTTCAGGGTGGCCTTTTATTGTGGACAGTCTAAGGCACACCTGTGCACTAATCATGATGTCAGATCAGCATCTTGATGTGGCACACCTGTGAGGTGGGATGGATTATCTCAGCAAAGCAGAAGTGCTCACTATCACACATTTAGACAGATTTGTGAACAATGTTTGAGAGAAATGGTACAATTGTGTATCTGGAATGAATTTTAGATCTTTAAGTCCATCTCATGAAAAATGGGAGCAAAAACAAAAGTGTTGCGTTTATATTTTTGTTGAGTGTACAATACAATAACAATTCAGAGTCTTTCTTATCCCGTCTATTTCTGCACACCGTTTCAGGAAAAAACACACCAGTCTCATAAAACAAATGGTTTATGGTTGCAGGTCCCAGGTGTCAAATGGTTCTGCTGTGTAAACTAATGAAAAGCATTGCCACATGAACCACGATATATGAACCAAACAAACAACACATAAACAAGGGGGCAGAAAGGGCTGTGTGCTTACTGGATGAGAGGCTTGCGGCAGAGCACCAGGGCGTCGTAGAGCACACACACTCCCAACACGGTGACGCCCGTCTCCTTGACCAGCATGGCACAGGTTCCCAGTAACAGACTGAGCAGGAGGCAGCCTGCAGACACAGTGCAGGGCAGAGAGTCTTCACAGGCACTCACACCCACACTCCTGAGAGAAAGACAATTAGAGAAAGGGGGGATTTATGATGACAGATTATAGCAGGGAAGCCTCATATCAAGGAAGGGGGACGCTTAGGGACGCATTCACACTAGACCGTCTGTACCGTGCCCAAGTACGTTTTGCCTCCTAAAGTCTAGTTCGTTTGACCAGTGTGAGTGCGCCATCGGTACTCCAGCACGGTTCACTTCCTTGGCTCTAGCACACTTTGGAGAGGTGTGCTTGGACACGGTACAGATGCTAAGGAGGAGACGTGACACAAGCATGTGCATAGATGGCGATTCTGACGTCAATTTATGTACGAGACTGTTCCCCCCTGCCCCAATACGATGTGAAAAACGGACATATAAACAAATGTTGCTGAAGGATTCATGTTGGTCTGATGTGGAAGTGGAATGTTTGCAGCAAATTTGGACGACAAATCCCAAACCAGCGCATATATAGACGAGGTGACGTATTGCCAAGAAACAATGGTGCTTAGGCCTGGATCTTTAGGCAATTTCTAGACAATCTGGGCCTGTGAGTGCTTTCTTACTGCTCATTTAGTAGAATAGTCATGCAATAAAACAGTAATAATAAATCAGATAGATTGCTTAATTGTGTAAATGATATGTGTGCCTAATGTAGAATGCCACATTCATGTTAATATTTATGGCTCAGACAAAGGTAACATTATTAGCATTCATTCAAAGTAAGTAATCTTATCACAGATAAGAGCATCACCACCGGTAATCATTTTAGGCTGAATGCCAATTAGCAGCATTTGGCAGATACACAAGAGCTCACAGCTCTTGTGTATCAACATGTCACAACATGTCAGCTTTCAGAAATACATGAATAGTATTAATGTATAAGTATGTAGTGACATGGTACATCAGTGGAAGTAACTTAAGGTGTGTGTTGCACTTGATCAATTCTGGGGTATTTTATTGCACCAAAAACAGTTTAGGTTCAATTCATTTTCTAAGATGACCAATCTGCAATGGACTGGATCATATTTGAGAACCTTGATATTCCCATAAATGTTTTTGTAACTGCCTCGTTCTTGGACAACCTCCAATTTTTTGTTTTGTAAAATGCATCATGAATCTTGGATGGAAATATTCCTATAATTTTAAATAGCCTTGGTTATCATAATTAGAGATAACAGAGATCTTATGAGATAATAAGAGCCAAGTAAAGGTGTGGCTAAGAACTAAACAAAGGTGCAACCACCTCTCAATGTATGCTGTACCTTATTAGTCCTGTAGAGCATAGTCATGAATTGTGTATTTGTTTAACCTACTAATCCTACTAATGAATCATCCTGTTTTTCTTTTCTTTCTTCCTGTTCCTCCGTATTTGTACATAGCAAATGTTTCTATTGTATATCTTTGTCATTTTTATTGTAACATCAACCTGTCTCATGGACTACAGATGGAAATAATCCTCCGGGCTACAATCTGGCATATTTACATGTACTGCTAAACATGTTCATGAATGTGCATTGTCCTGGAATAAATAATTATAATGGCATGTTTGCGTGCTATGCTTTTCAAAACCAATGTGACAAAATGATTCACACACAAAAACAACAAAGGAACAGAAAAAATAATCATAATTAGATATTCAGTTAACAATGAGAAAGGCACTCTGTCAGTTTAGAATGATCAATGTTTGATATGAGTATCTGATCACATGGGCTGGAAGCCTTTGTGATGGGGGAGCCTGTACTATGTTGAATAACATGGCTTATTTTGAACCTATGGAACAATTCAAATCTAACTGGATTTGACCAATTGCATTACTGTGGGTGTGATACAGAGTCATCCTACCTGGTATAGGAGAGGAATGTCAGCAAAAACAGAAGACAGGCCAAGACGTCAGCCCTGCCCACGATCCCAGACACCTGCAACACACACACACACACACACACACACACACACACGTCATTTAGAGGTTATGTGTTGCACTGCTCTGGTGAAAAAAAAGACTACTATTATATTGCTAAGCTACAGTGACATGCAAAACTTCACATTAACCTCATATATGGAATCTGGCTGTGTCCATACCAAAACTGTCAGTGCTGAATGACTGTGATTATGGCCCAGACTGGTGCCCATTATCATTGCTGAAAGAGAGAGTATTTAAGCTTTGGTATGACGTGTGCTGTTTGAAGTTGAGCAAAGAAATGACACCCTCATAATTACTGGGTGGTGGAGTAATGGACAGTATGTGCTGTCTACCTTCCTTAATCCACTGGTGTTTATAAAGCTGATCTACAGTATGAGTGTGTGTGTGTGTGTGTGTGTGTGTGTGTGTGTGTGTGTGTGTGTGTGTGTGTGTGTGTGTGTGTGTGTGTGTGTGTGTGTGTGTGTGTGTGTGTGTGTGTGTGTGTGTGTGTGTGTGTGTGTGTGTGTGCCAGAGGAGCGGGCAGTAAACATGTCAAGGCTACTCTGATAAAGAGCATAGCCTGGAGGACAGAGGGCAGTGAATGGAGGAGGACAGAGGAGGATGGACTTTCATGTGATATCTCATTAAAAAAAAGCAAAGGAACACACACACACACAAACACACACACACACACACACACAAACACACAAACACACACGTAAAAGGATGGAGGGAGGAAGTGGGAAACAAGAGAACAGGAGAGTCGTATTAAATGACAGAAGGCAGAATGTAGGCCCGGCTAGGATGCTCAAAACCTTACAAAGGTGTTCCATGTCAGAGTCTGTAATCATAAGCCTTGTTTGGGGCTGTTCAAGGTTGTGTTTAGACTCCACAGAAGAGATCATACACGGGCAGAATAACACTGCACTGCTGGTTTTATGTATGCTAGTACAGAGCAAAGTCATAAGAATTGTTACCAGATACACTGTTTTTCAGTTCAAATATTTAAAATGGTGAAATCTATTTGATCTGAACACGGCACGGAAAATCAGACACTCCAAAACAGAAGTTAGAGGCTGTTTGAAATGATTCAAAGCGATTGTGAACTCCGGGATAGAGGTGTATTTTTATATCTCAATAGTGAATGAGTAATCAATTTGCTGTCAGCTTGCTACAGTCACAGCATTGGGACTTGTTGTGCCCGCTGTGCTACTGTGCTTTAGCATATAAATCAAGTTAACCGGGTTAACATTCAAGCCTTGCTTCAAGATGGTTAGCTTTGTTATGAGCAGTGATGTCACACACCAGATGAATGAAAATTGTTTTTGTTAAAAAAATGTGCAGGTTTTTAAATGTTTTTAGAATAGTTCAACAGTTTGAGAAATACGCTCATCTAGAGTTCAAAGAGACAATCAATATCACTTATGGCTTTGCATTTCTTAGCAAACAGGAATCTCAGCTTTTGCATGAAAGAATTATTACTGTCAACTCATTTGTATACCGTTAACAAAGGTATTTTGGGGGGTTGTGTATGGAGTTGTAGGGATGATTTCAATGTCTGCAGTAAAGGCCCTGTGCATAACATGCATCACATGAGCCAATTCTTTCCTGATTCTTTTATATTCTTTGTTTCAGTGTGTGTCTATGTCATGCATGTATTTTCAAAAAATAGAGAGCAGGGAAAGCAAAAAGAAACCATCAGAAAAAATGGTTAGAAATGCCGGTAGACAATGTGTAAACAGTATACTGTTACAGTGATTTGAGTTGTATTATTCCTTTAAAAAGGTCGAATCAAAGCCAAATGTCCCTCAGTATTTACAGAGGAAGGGTGTGGGTGTTCTATTGGGAGCAGCTGCAGCCTTCTGGAAAACAGGAGATTTAATACACACACACACACAGTGTTTTAAACCTCTTGTAATTAGCGAGATGAAAGGAGATCCTTTACATCCTTAAGTGAATGGGATATGAGTGTTGAGTTAAAAGTGTGTTGTGTGTGTGTGTGCGGCCGTACGTGAGTGCCTGTGTGTGTGTATATGTGTGTATGCATGTTTGTGTACTTAAAACACAGTGCTCAGTCACCCACATATACTTGGAGGGACCAGGGATGGACGAGATGAAAGGGAAGAGAGCAAAGGAGGAAGTGAGGGATGAAGAGTGATGGAAGAAGGAGATGTAGAGGGCTGCCAGATGAAGAGAGAGGGGTCGAGAGAGGACAGGGTAGACTGGTCTCTCACTCTCTGCATGAATAAAATATCTCTGTGAAAAATCCACCTCCCCAGACGCACACGCGCGCACACACACACACACACTGATAATAAATTGTTTTAAAGGAAAACAGCAGTAAACAGAGTACACTACTTAAGGCTGAGGAAGAAGAGCTGCTGTTGATTATCTTTTTAGAAACCAAACGTGAACACTCACACACACACACACACTCACACACACACACACACTCACACACTCACACACTCACACACACACACACACACACTCACACACACACACACACACACAAGAATACTAAAGGTGCGCTCACACCAAAAGCGATGCATGAGGAAACTCGGCATATTTACAGAGGAAATCATTGGTTTAGGCGCGAAGAACAGGCACAATGGAGGCGTTTGCAGTCATTTCATGCCTCATCACTTGAAGTTGAAAAAATATTGAACTTTTGTTGGGCTTACACTAGAGGACTTTTAAAAGACTTTGAAAAGACTGAAGACTGAAACCCTCTTACATCTAAAGACAATCAACTCACACCTGAAGACAACTAGTCATTAGTTTTCAGTCACAGAGTGAGATTTTGAAAAGACAGGGGTCTCATATTGCAAGACTACAACTAGATTCCTTTTGAGATTAATATCATAACCGCAAACGCGATTGTGATTATTTAATTAAAAACAAGTTAATTCAATATTCCGAGCGGGGGACTTCCTTTAGTTATTTGACCATCTTTATTTGCTGATCTCATACCCCAATAACTTTAACTCCTAACCCTGTATTTGACGGTAAAGTGTTCAGGTTGCGCGGCTGTCAGCCTGGTTCTCCACCGAGGCTTCTATGAAAAAGTATCCGAAATAAGTGCCTCACCAGGCGGACACAGGACGCGACTAATGCCGCTCCTCCTGTGTCGTGCTTGGTGCATGCGAGAGTGTGACAGTGTTTACGTCATTTCGCTTGAGCCAACCCCCTAAGACTAGCGATAATATCAAACATGTTTGATATTCAAGACGGGAAGAAGACTGGCTGAAATCGGGTCAGAAGACCACCATACACCAAACGACTGAGATTACGTGCGCGCGCCACAACTCCAGCACGACTCCCGTGATTTCAGTCCGACATTGGAAGATTGTCTGCGACTGTCAAATCGCGTGAAAAGTCTTGTAGTGTAAGCCCAGCATTAGTCGCGATAGCCAATCAGCTTGGAGATTGACCCGACGTAACTGACAGTGTACACAGAGGCTGAGAAACACAGAGGAGAAAAATGTCTGTGCGGGCCGCTCGGGGTTCTACAAGACGTGGGGAAAGTGCGCCAGGAGAATGGGCTTCCTGGTTAATTCAGTGAATAATTTGGTTTGTTTAGAGAACGTAAGCTGTGTATTATTAAGACTTGATCTTTTTCAGTGCACACACAGTACAGTCGGAAACAGGTAGCAGATCATGAGGAGATAAATACGTCACTGATTTTGACAAAACCTATTTTGACAACGAGCATTCTCCAGATTTGCTGACTGCACCTTTAAACCTCATCTCCTTCACTCCATCCCTCCCTTCTTCCAGCCCATCCTCCATCATATTGTCACTCATTTCTTTTCCAGTGCACTGGCCCCTAAGTGGCCTGATGTTCACAGTGTGTTACCAAGGAAGCTGGCACCATGCAATATGATATGATAATAAAATTTTGTCCTCACTACCAAGTCATGTGAGCGTCTCCATCACAGCATGGAGAAAGCAGTGTGGACACATTATCCTGCATAAAGACATCTGATTCAGGTCTTTTACACCTGCTATTAACCATCATATCACCATTCTGCCTGCAGGGTGACATTAAAGTAGGTGGAGGTTTAAGTATTTATATTAGGGCTGTCAAAATTATCGCGTTAACGCAGGGTGATTAATTTCTGGAATTAACGGCGTTAATTTTTTAACGCATGCGCAGAATGATCCGCCCCGTACATCCCACCGGCTCTGTACTACAGTCATCTAACGTTGTGGCTGACCCAGGATCAGTAGCTGCGCGCAGTCAAACATAGAAGCACGTTAGCCCGTGCCGTGTTTTAAAGTTTTAAACTGCTAACGGTCACGTCTGTGTCGGGGGCATAGATAGTATATAAAATCAACTGCCGCGGCTGGCAGTTGATGTCGGGAGCAACAGGAGGAGAAACATTGTCCGACACAAACGTCTGCAGTTTTCAGAGGTGTGTGTGAGTAGACATCAACATAAAGTTGGCTTCCTGGCACAAATGAACAGTCCCCTAGGACGTGGTCGCGTCTACAAACGCACGCACGCACGCACAGACACACACACACACACACACACACACACACACACACACACACACACCGCGGACTGTAATCAAGTTGTATTTAAGAATGCACAACCTATAGGTTCCATGGACATATAAAGAAATGGACACCGTATTGAAAAATGGCGCCCATTCATTCCTATGAAAGCTGCTCATTGGCGCAGAGAAGCAACAAGGAAGCTGCCATATTGCTTTCATGAGAGCCCTGGCACGCCCAAGTGTATGACGTGGCGGCGCCATCGACCTATCAAGAAAGAGGGGGCGGCAAGCGTAGCGGACTGGTAGCGGATGTAGAATCCTCATCCTGGTTCTGTAGCATAGAGCTGTTAAGCGGAAGTGGCGGAATTACGGGGCATGGGACCTCTCGGCTGAAAAAAAATGAATGGGAGTCTATGGAAAGTAATCTACTATTTTCTGGTCCCAGTCATTAAATGCCTTGGATTACATATATGTTTTGTAAGGGTCTAAATGATCATTTTTCATGTGAAGAGTTTGACGGTATGTTGTATGATTATTCGTCTAACGGCTTTTGAAAAAATATTACGAGAACAACTACAAGTCTTGTCGCCTCTGTGACGTCACCTCAACACATTCCCTCCACTTCTCGACTGACAGTGCTAATGCTAATGCTAATAGCTGGCGTGGACAACGCCAACAATCTCCCCACTCGAGAAATTGAAACTCTCCACATGTCCACTTGTGTTGTGGTTTTCGCCACGCTGAAGACTTTTGTCTTGTCATTGAAAGAAGGCGGTAAAGTGCATTAAAGACACAGCCATGTTTCTGAGCTAAGCGGGTGCGAGTGGTGGTGACGTATATCATTAGTGTCAAGAGCAGCGAAGAGCTGTAGTCCACAAAAGCGCTCTGCACAAAACCTGACCGTATCCAGCTTCTACTCGCTAAATTGTTCCATTCTTTGCACGAAAAAATACCATCTAAATCCATATAAAACATATGTGTAATCGAAGGCATTTCATGACTGGGACCAGAAAATAATACATTTCTTTCCATTGACTACCGTTGTAATTTTTCGAGCCGAGAGGTCCCATGTCCCGGAAGTAACCCACTTCCGCTTAACAGCTCTATTGTAAGCTAAAGGTTTTAGCCTTTTGCGAGCACAGTTGCTATAAGTCACTACCCCCCCGATGATTCGCTATATGTGATATTTAAATTACACTCCGTTTTTGGAAAGTAATATAGTGGTTAACAATTTCTTAACGAAGATTCGTCTGTCATCTGGTCAACCATTATTACCTAATGAAAGCTAAACCTAGCACTGTTTTGATAGCGTGTGTTACATCTTTATAGGTCCATGGTACTTAAGTGAAATCAACCAAACAAATATTCAAATGCTGTGAGCTTTTTAAAGTTTACTTATAAGACTAATGTTGCAGCTGTGAACGCAATTTCCTAATCAGAATGAGTCAGAATTATATTAATTTTATTTTCCTACCGTGAGCATGTTTGGTATAAAAATCACACAAGCTTATAATTCCATATACAGTTAAACAGTCATTAAACAACAATTTTCTTTAGATTATTTTTTCCATTTTTTGACCTGATAAAAACACCTTGTATTAAAAAATTACCACTCGCTTTTTAATATATTTTTCTGTTTCTGAAACAAGAATCAAATGACCAAATATACAGTATCTCACAAAAGTGAGTACACCCCTCACATTTCTTCACATTTTTCTTTATATCTTTCCATGGGACAACACTGAATAAATGACACTTTAATACAATGTAAAGTAGTCAGTGTACAGCTTGTATAACAGTGAAAATTTACTGTCCCCTCAAAATAACTCGACACACAACCATTAATGTCTAAACTGCTGGCAACAAAAGTGAGTACACCCCTTAGAAAAAATTTACAAATTGGGCCCAAAGTGTAAATATTTTGTGTGGCCACCATTATTTTCCAGCACTGCCTTAACCTTCTTGGGCATGTAGTTCACTAGAGCTTCACAGGTTGCAACTGGAACCCTCTTCCACCCATTTATGACAGCATCACAGAGCTGGTGGATATTAAAGACCTTGCGTTCCTCCACCTTCCATTTGAGGATGCCCCAAAGATGCTCAATAGGGTTTAGGTCTGGAGACATGCTTGGCCAGGCCATAACCTTTACCCTCAGCTTTTTTAGCAAGCCACTGGTCGTCTTGGAGGTGTGTTTGGGGTCGTTATCATGTTGCAATACCACCCTGCGGCCCAGTTTACGAAGGTTGAGTGCACATGGTCAGCGTCGTACACAGAGGTTGGCTTTGGAAAATAGACGTATGAGTGCTGCCAGCATTGCTGAAGGGCTTGAAGGGGTGGGGGGTCAACCTGTCAGTGCTCAGACCATACGCCGCACTCTGCATCATACTGGTCTGCATGGTTGTCATCCCAGAAGGAAGCCTATTCTAAAGATGATGCACAAGAAACCCCACAAAAAGTTTGCTGAAGACAAACAGACTACGGACATGGATTACTGCAACCATGTCCTGTGGTCTGATGAGACCAAAATACATTTATTTGGTTCAGATGGTGTTAAGAGTGTGGAGCGGCAACCAGGTGAGGAGTACAAAGACAAGTGTGTCTTGCCTAGAGTCAAGCATGGTGGTTGGAGTGTCATGGTCTGGGGCTGCATGAGTGCTGCCAGCACTGGGGATCTACAGTTCATTGAATTCTAACATGTACTGTGACATACTGAAGCAGAGCATGATCCCCTCCCTTCATAAACTGGGCCGCAGGGCAGTACTGCAACATGATAACGACCCCAAACACCCCTCCGAACGACCACTGGCTTGTTAAAGAAGCTGAGGGTAAAGGTTATGGACTGGCCAAGCATGTCTCCAGTCTTAAACCCTATTGAGCATCTTTGGGGCATCCTAAAACGGGAGATGGAGGAGCGCAAGGACTCTAATATCCACCAGCTCCTTGATGTCGTCATGAATGGGTAGAAGAGGGTTCCAGTTGCAACCTGTGAAGCTCTAGTGAACTACATGCCCAAGAGGGTTAAGGCAGTGCTAGAAAATAATGATGGCAAAACAAAATATTGACACTTTGGGCCCAATTTGGAAATTTTTTCTTAGGGGTGTACTCACTTTTGTTGCCAGCAGTTTAGACATTAATGGCTGTGTGTCGAGTTATTTTGAGGGGACAGTAAATTTACACTGTTATACAAGCTGTACACTGACTACTTGACATTGTATCAAAGTGTCATTTATTCAGTGTTGTCGCATGGAAAGATATAATGAAATATTTGAAGAAATGTTAGGGGTGTACTCACTTTTGTGAGATACTGTATATACACACACCCATCAGCTGGTGGACCCAGGGATCTCACAGATTCAGTCAAGATAATAAGAAACAAAGGAGTAGTCTGAAATGACCCACATGGAACCAGATAGACAATAGACTTATATTAAATATGTATTAATATAATAGACCTTTTTCTCCAGGTATTTCAATTTCTGCCATTATCAGTAAAATGATGTCAAATTTACATTACAAACTCCAAACTGAATATAGTACAGAAACAGATTAAACCAGAGAGAGAGAGAGAGAGAGAGAGAGAGAGAGAGAGAGAGAGAGAGAGAGAGAGAGAGAGAGAGAGAGAGAGAGAGAGAGAGAGAGAGAGAGAGAGAGAGCGCCCACATATGCCTGATGGGATCCACACATGGGCAGCATGCTATCAGCAGACAGAGGAGAGGGCTGTGGATGAATGGAGGCTTTTCAGTTCTGAAACAGGAGAAGCATTCAGTGGATGTGGGGGCCGACCCACTGACTGACTGACTGACTTTATTAGACGCAGACTGTAGTGACAGACACACAGCGATCTTGGTTCTGCTGAGGTTCCGGTTGAGTTTATTTACAACATAGGGCTGTGCGATATGACGATATAATGTATATCGTCTGACGATACTGGGAGAGTGGGGTAAAGTGAGACACTTTCTACATTGCTCCTCTCTAAGCGAGCTAAAATGATTAATAAGTATTTATTTTAGTGAATTAGGCCTATAGTTCTAGGGGGGATCTAAATTGTTGGCTGTTTGCACTAAATTGGAAATTAGGCAAACATTTGGATAACAAAATAAAACAGCCAATATGAAATAAATAGGGAACGTTATATAATGCCTATTGCAGAGCCCACTGCAGAGCTAGTTGATGTCGACTCAACGTGTTCAGCTTGTTACCACACCACATGCCACACCATGGCAACCACAGAGAGCACCCAGCGGGAACAGATTCAAAGAGCAGATTTGACTGGGATCTGAGTTACTCTGAATTATACATGACCTCAACCAGCAAGCAGTCAACAACATACTAAATACACAATCCTGGAGCTGCGTCAGATTCTAACGCAGAAGCGTCCCGATATGCCCCGAAGTGCCTGGAAGCTGGTGCAGTTTCACCTCTTGATCTGTCACACCAGACGAGCCACATTTTGACTTCATGTCTACGGGTTCTTTATAGTGATTTCATCAGCGAGTCAGTGAGCTCCATGGTAACACAGTGATTGACATGCTGACTGAAATGCTTTTTATCTGGACAGAGACTCCCCTCTCCTAACCCCACACCCCTCCTAAAATCCACACACTTTTTTCGCCTCTACTGTTGCACAGTCGCGTGACCCCAAAAAACTCGGCTCATGTACCCCCCCAAAGGCCCATTCTGAGCCAGGAAAACCCCTGAATAACAGTGCCAAATTGATCAAATGTTAACAAATATATGTAGTTATAACAGGAATCATGTTGTTGCCTTAGGCTGACCAAATAATTTTTATTTTACGTAGCACACCGAGTCTCTGACAGAACCCCATAGAGATGTTAGAAAAAGGAACTATGACAAAATTCATAAGAAGTCATGCTGGAATATCATTTTCAGATACTCCCATCTCAGAATGTCCTGTCAGCTAACACAACACTAACACACTGTGGTTACAGGGGGAGACAAATGGAACAGAATTGAACATGGACCTGGTGAGAGTCAAACAACTAATATTCAACCAATAATATATTTTTTTTCTCAATTTCCCATGGTTAACTATTCAACTGCAGTCAAAATAAAAGGAGCTTCACCTAATACTGTTCCTGAACACATCCTGTAGACTCGGTGCTGACGTGCTGCCTTCAGGATGCAGAAGCAGCTGTTGCCTTTGAAGCCAATGAGATCGAATAACTAAAGAGGAAACTAAATCCCCCTAAAATATGACACGGCACTCTTGATGCTGTTTACCTGTATTCTATGAATCAGGCTGTTTCTCCCTTGTTTGCGACAGGGCTCATTTACAACTGTCAACCCCATCTTTTATCTAATTAGTAAGAAGGGAGAATACTCAGTGAAACAAATTGTCAATGGCTGCTAAATGTTTTAGTTCAGGTGAAAAAAGACTTAACCTAACAACAATAAGCATTGGAAATCTGTCTCTTTAGACTTTGGGAGGAGTGGCTGCTTCTATTTAGAAATGTAACTTTTTTCTTCATGAAATGTGACTGGGTGAGCGATGGAGAAAATGAGTTTGAGCCAAATCGCCTGAGTGAAAAATGTGTTTCTTCCACCAAAGTGGCTGTGTTTTTGTGTGAGCGTGAGCGTGTGTGTGTGTGTGTGTGTGTGTGTGTGTGTGTGTGTGTGTGTGTGTGTGTGTGTGTGTGTGTGTGTGTGTGTGTGTCTGTCCTAATCTCTTTCCTTATCAAGATAAGAACAATGAACTCCATCTGGTCTTAATGGCGGTGCCTGTTTATACTGTGCAACAGTCTGGGATTGATCAAGCTGTGTGTGCCAGGCTGTGTGTGTGTTTTCAGGCCAGCCTCCATACACTTTGCTCTTCAGGATATTTGCATAACAGAGGTTAATGAGAAACTGGACAATTTCTTAATATGCACACATTTGGATAGACACATTAGGATTGAGGTTTAGGAGCTGGGAGTTTGTGCAAAAATAAATACATTTTAAAGAATGGTGCTCGCAAGATTTGAGGTCACAGTGACTTTTAGCTCCAAATCAGGTCATCTTTGAATAAGAGTGGACATTCATGTAAAGTTTGAAGAAAATCCCTCAAAGCGTTCATGAGATATTGTGCTCACAATGCGCAAAGTCATTCGCTGTTTTTCATTGTCATACGTGAGAGTAACCTTAATGTCTTTGTTTTGAACAATGGGTCAGGCCACCAGGCAGCTTGAACACATCATCGCACATTTTTTAGATGAAACAAATCCTCAATTAATTGATAAAATATTAGGAAGATCAGACGATCAAAATAATTCAGTTTACAATAATTTTGAGACAACAAATATATCATAGATTTGTTTTTTCATTTAGTCAATGACCAATATGACAAATGACTAATCAATACATCTACTATTCATTGCACATATATAGTCTTAATGTTACTGTATCTGCTTTCTTAAGACTGAATAAGGCTGCATTTTAAAGTTGATAAGTGGGATCTAAACTTGATCCAGATCCCAGAAAATGCTTGTGAATGTAAAGCGAACATAATTTGTTCTACAGTAGAACAAATTATTGTTCTCTCCCAAGACTCTCCCAAGTCTGATGTCCAAATATGTCTGCCTGTTTCCACAGTGTGAGCACCGTGCTGTGAGGTGAGCAGGGAAATCAAACTCCCTTACACCAGCAGCAGCCTGGAGACTTTGAGACCTCAGACTCCTTCACACTCTCTGATCTCACTTTCTTTTCCAATGTGTAGTCTTGCTTCCCTGGTTCCCAATGTGCTCTCTCTCTCTCTCATGCATTTTTCTTTCGCTCATCCCTTTCTCCACTCCTGTGCTCCATTCATCTTCCAACCTACACAATTCATCAAATGTTTAAAAGGATTACTAGTTCGACTGTTTTTGAGTTAAGTAAATGCACAATGCTTCCGAAGTCAATTTAACTATTGTGTTCAATAATCGTGATCTCAATATCAAACAAAATCAGGCCTCTTGCCATAATCGAGCAGCTCTAGGTTCCACAAAAGTCATGCAGGGGATAATGAAAAATTGAAACACAAAACACACACACACATACCAGACTGAAGGCAGGAGGAGTGCATGAAATACCAAGGTGATACTGTGCTGATCCCTTTAGGAGCTGCTCTCTTCCTCAAAGATCCTTTTATCAGGGTGGACAACTGCCTCAAGCATAAAGAGACCAGGACTGACAAAGCAAAACCCCATTCTCAATCCTCAAGAGGACACACTCAGGAACAAAGTGCAGTGTGTAACCTTCTAAGCTAAGGTTTCCCACAGTGATAAGGGCTGTGTACGCAATAATATCTTTAACATTGCATACATTGTTTCAATTATTTCACATTGTTTTCAGTTTGGCAAGGGTCACACTACAGTACCCATGAGCCTCAGCTGCTGTTGCTATGGAGAAAAAGCCTCCCAGCTGTGTGAATTGGGAGAAGTATTGAATTCAAAACACAACACCACAGTTGCAGATTTTCACTAGAAAAAGGGAAAAGCTTTCAAACTAACAATTGGAAAAAATCAGTTTTCTCAACTGCAAATCTTTTTAGCTTATTCTGCCCATTTATCCCGTCTGATCTAGGGTTGGTCCGAATGGTGATAGTCTCATCCATGGGCTTAAAGGGATAGTTCCAGTATTTTTGAAGTAGGGTTGTATGGGGTACTTAGCCATAGTTAATCTGTTACCTTATGGAGATGGTAATCAGTGCAGTCATTTTAAGGAGATTGGGGGAGACGTCGCTGTATCTCCAGAAAGGTAACACACTATCTATGCCTAAGGACCTAATACAACACCACTTAAAAAAATGTAACTATCCCTTTAAAGACGCCACCTTGGCCTTTCAGGCAGGTGTGAGACTGATATCAGAATAACATCGATGGCACCGATTAATACGCATGTTGGTCTAGAGGTAGTTAGGGAGGTAATTGCCTTTTCTGATTATGATAAAAGTCCTCACAAACACAGAAGAAGAAGTGGTGAATAGGTTTGAAGTGGTTGAAGTGACGCAAGATATTAACTGGGGCTAAAACCAGCGGACCCCCAGGGGACTGTGGTCTGTTTTTAGCCTCTTAATACATTCTGAATCAACACAGGCATATATTCTGCCCCTGACTCTGCTTCCCCATTGGCCCAGTCTTGCACTAGGCTGCATTTAAAAAAAACAGAAAAAATAAATAATGAAGGCAATTTAATTCAGAAAGAAATTCAGCAAGGGAATTTCCACGGGCTATCAATTTACTCCATCGTTATCGCACAATGCTTCCAAGCCATCAGCCAAACATGTTAGGCTGCAGAATAAACGCTGGATGTAATTAGCTTCTAGTCAAGGGGGTTTCTAGTGCCTTCCACAAACTCTAGCTGAACTGAATTGATGAGATCTAGAGACCATGTTCCACTTCTCCACACTTGGCTGACAATAGAAATACTCTGGCATATTAAACATAAACATAGAACATAAAACGGTTGAATTGGACAGATTTTTTTGCACTGTTCTTTTGCCAAAACCAAAACAAACTGGAAATTAAATGTTTAATTAAATAGTTTCGACTCAATTTGTCCGTTGAATTATCAATATATTGTGCCATAATGTATGACAAGGCAACTTGCAGGTAGAATATCGCAATATATCGTGATATATCACTATACGCAATATATTGTGATATATCGTATCGTGAACAGTGTATCGTGACATATATCGTATTGCAAAGTCCTTGACGATACCCAGCCCTAGAAAACAGTTTCTAGTTTAAACCGAAATTGCAACTTTGAATCATATGTGACCTTTAAACTAAGGAGCTGCTGACTGCAGCCTCATGTTTAACTGACTTTCAAGATAGTGGTATCAATCTATACAGCTTTACAGCTGGTAGAGCAAGATGGATGGCAAAGTAAGCAGGAGTAACAGATATATTATTCTTGTAAAGGTCAAATGTTCAAGAAAGACAGAAAACCTTGTACTGTTTTGTGTTCCAGATGTCAAGACAGAACCTTGAGGGTTCAACTTTTGCATGAGCTCCCTTCTTATCGTGTGTGTGTGTGTGTGTGTGTGTGTGTGTGTGTGTGTGTGTGTGTGTGTGTGTGTGTGTGTGTGTGTGTGTGTGTACTCACAGCCTCAGTGTGGACGGGGTGCACAGCAAAGAGTAGTGCTGTGACGAAGGCCAGACGTGAGTCTTGGAATGCGTAGCGTTGGCAGGTGTGCATGAGCAGGCAGGTGACGGCGCAGTGCAGACAGACGTTGACCAGGTGGAAATACAGAGGGGTCATTCCTCCCAGCAGGATGTTCAACCTGACGGGGGGGGAAGAGAACCAGAAATATTTAACACTGTGAGAGGAGACAGGGAATGCAACTGTCTTCTAGCTGACTGTGAAAGAAATGTGTTCACTGTAAAAGATATTAGAAGTGATTAGGTATGATATTCGGTTTTTTTCAAACCACGGTCTACCTTGAAACCGGATACCGTGCCCGTACTGATTTTCAACTTTAAAGCTCAGAAGTGATTAAAACTCATCCAAAAAACGGCCAAAACACACTGTGGATAATTAGAACAGTACACTCAGGTCGTGTTCACACCTAATAGTTCACTTCTTTGGTGCGCACCAGATGAGAGCGGATACATTGTTTGGTTTTTCAGATGGATTGGTTCTCGTTGATAAAGGAATAACTCAAAGGGGACTATATTGTAAACAAAAGTCACGTGCATGCAAATGTGTGAAAATGCGAGTCGCTCACAATTTCTACTGTCGCCTACATCAAGTCTGTTATTTGAATGCCTAATGTGGAGCGCATATTGTAACAGCCAGAATCTATTAATTGTTTCATCCATCAGCCCTCGTTACAATAGCAGCAAACTGTAGTGGGCGGAGCATAGGGTTCACACCAGCAATGATGCGCTCCAGAGTTCACTTGCAAACGGCCCCCAGACCGCCTCTTTCAAGCGGAGCAGGGTCCGGTTTGTTTAGTGCGCACCAGAGTCTTGGACTGCGTTCAAACCAACCGCACCAAGGGCTTAAACCCTAATCAGATTAAGACAGCCGGAGTATTCCAGTCTTAATCACAATATTGTGGCATGTATACACCTTAATCGGAAAAAATATTCCGACTGGAGTTTTTGCAGCATTTATTGTCATTTGCTGCAGTTTGTGACCCATGCCCTGGTTTAAGGCTGTTAGACTACAGGGTGTAAACAATCAACAAGGCTCCTTAAAAGAAGGTCTGTCATGTCTGGCTGACAAAACAATGCAGGACAACGCTAATGACATAAAGAGTGTTCATTTTCCTTGGATGGGAAACGTTTCCTGGAAAAAAAATGCACTGATGTCAGACATCCTGACGCAGAATATTCAGAATATGCTGATTGACATGTAAACAGGAACATCCCTGTAGCTGCTGAACATGTAAACACCTTAATCGGAATATTGTCTTAACCGGAGTATGGACCTTAATCAGAATACGATGTGCATGTAACTGTTTCATTCTCTCATAAACCATGTCAAGGGAAAAGAGGTCCAACCTTATCTAAAACAATCTCTTAGCTATATATACCGCTGTGGATTTGCCCTGGGTAGATTCCCTTTTACATTTACTGGATGGAGTGATTGTTTTATAATCCCGAACAGAATCTTAATCTATTTTCTTCCAGTGCCATGAATTTCAAAGGAAAAGAGCATGATTGCTTTGGGAGAGAATGTAGCATTCCCCACACCAAATCAAACAGCGCTTAAGAGATCTCCCTGCAGCTAATCCCTCAGTGAGGAATAACAGTGTGATTTGCAATTTTTTTCACCTAGTTTATCATAATTGGTATTACTCTGTGACATTTCCCAGTCTCCACCGCAACAGAATATCAACAGCCTGATAATAGCAACCCCAAGCCGTGAATGTGAAGAAAGATCAGCTCTTGAAAGAGCTTGGAGATAAAATTGATGACCAAGATCAACAAGCAAAAAACAGAGGTGTGATACTAACTGGTTTGGACATTAAACCAAGGTCGTATGTAGCTGCCGTGAGTGGAGAAGAAGAGGGCGATACAAGGAATGTGTCGGTGGAAAACCAGGTTGAAAGGTTCCTGAGAAGCAAAGGCATTAGTCTGGATCTGGAGAACGTGGAGTCTTGTTTTCTTCTCCCGAAGGGAAAATTCGCCAAAAAGCGTGCTGTCATTCTGAAATTTGTGAGTAGAAAGCATAAGATAAATTTGCTCAGTCAAGGCAAGAAGCTTAATGGCGAACAAATTGGAATGAGTGAAAACTTAACCAAGAGAAATGCTAATCTGGCCTACCAAGCGAGAGGGTTAAAAAAATGTGGACGGGTCCAACAAACATGGACAAGAGATGGAAGAATCTTCATCAAATCGAATGGAGCTACACCCGAAGAAGCTAAAATTGTGCAAATCAGAACGGAGGAGGATCTGGTTCAATTCCGGAGGGAAGAGGACCTGATCAACCCAAGCAGCAAGAATGAGCAACATACCTGATGGGATAAATTATCATGAAAGTCTGGAGTTATTAGCTAATCTTTACGAGGAACCTAGATTATCAGACCCAAATGACATTATTACATTATTACAAATGACATTATAGCATGGACAATTTGAATTAAAGATGGCATGGTCTTTGAATTAAAGGGATTTAAACTGGTTTGTGTCATAATATAAGGTTTGAAATTGTAAATACAATGTGCTCTGCTATTGATAACCTAATGGAATGTGTGACTATTGAAATTTAAATGAAAGATACATGTTAATTATCAGCTGTGTGTTCAGAACACCCGAGTTAAAATTGGAAGACTTTCTCTGACTGAAGAATTTGTAAATACACTGCATGTTATGGGACTGTAGTCAAGGTCAGCAGACACACTGACTGTTTTGAATACTTTTGCAGAGGTGTTTAGGCTACTAGAGAAGAAATGGACAAGGCCATATCTGCATTGTCACAGGGAGAGAGGAAAATAGAGACCTAAAATTATTTGTGTATTAGAATGAATCTTCTTAAAAAAAAGAAAAAAAAAATGTGTTCTAACTGTAGTAGCTGTGTATCTGTGTATCTGAATCTTATGGCAGTGGGGGCGGGACTCGATAAGCCTTTGGCTTCTCCTGCTACCCTTCGGACGATAACACAAAGTAATATGTATGAGTATGCAATGAGAAAATTATGTATTATGTGTAATTGTCCGGAAGAATAATAATAAATGAATAAATAAATAAATAAAGACTGAAGCATTGCAGTGCTTCAGGTGCCAGTTGTCATTAATTTACTTTAAGTCTATCTGTTCCAACACTTTTGCTCACCTAAAAATGTGGTGCTCCTTTACAAAAAATGCTATCTTCTCAGTTGTGTATCAGATCAAGATGTAAATACCTCGAAATTAAAGCTTAAATGTTGATCTATTGTCTCATATTCATATATTGGTGTCAAACCCAAATGTTTCCAGTCTACAGCAAAAATAAAGGAATTGGCCTCACTGTTCCGATACTTATGGAGGGGACTGTATCTGTTGAGGGCAGAGCTAAAAAAAGATTGGGCTTCACATCTGACCTGCGTATCTCTGATTGTAATTTTAGTTCTATTGGGTTCCTCTGTGAGCCCTCGTCCAGTCCATTAAGTGATGGAGCGGAGTACCACTGATAAAACTTGCTTTATTTGCAGGGAGAGCCTTAACCCTCAATTATCTCAACCTGACCTCAGCTGATGCTAATTTGACCTTATAACCGATGCAGAGAGGGGTGTGTAACAAGTAAAAGAGCCGTGAGATCAATTTACCCAGAAGCCTTGCAAGGGTCCCGACCCCTCTGCACACAGTGAAGGCTACAGAGGAATTTAAATATCCCTTGTGAGTCATTTAGTTGACGTGCTTATCCAGAGAGACTTACAATGAGGGGAGCAGGCCGGGCTTCACTGTCCCGCTCAAGGACATCTTGACAGAATACATTGCTGCTGATGGACACACATACTGGCTGCTGGAGGAAATATAATCTAACGTTCATGAAGCGGTTGGTGTAAGCTTAGGGTTTTTCCTGGAAAGCCTACATTTTCTGTAAAAGCTGACATTTAGATAAAGCTACAACGGACAAAGCAAGTCCTATATAGATAAATGATTACGCTTTCTAATTAAAGATGTACGATAGAGAAAATACACATTGTATTGTTTTATTCTTTTTTGAAACAAGTAATTTTTACATGTGCCTTAAATTAAAACCACTGAATGCTTGTTGACTAGCTATCTACAGCAGCCAGCCAGCTAGCTCCCAAACTCTGGTCCGTCTTGGCTGATCAGCTCTCTACAAAGCAAATTTAAAGATGTAGATGTAAACAACTCAGACTTAAGGCACAGTCACCCTGATCATCTTGTTGGTACGTTCAAACCCTGTGCTTATAACCAGACAGCAGGGCTGACTGTCATTTTGCAGATGTGACAACACTCCCATTGAGAACACATGCAGAGTCACAGCTGTGGCTGTGTTCACCAGTCTTGGTGAGGTTCTAATCACTGATTACTGTCCTAAAGATTTTACTGAACATAATCCCTGTATTCCAATCCCCATACTTTCTGCTATTTAGTATGGTAGAAAAAACATTGAGCATGTTACAAATCTTGTGGTCAGATTGAGCAGGCTTAAAAAATACCCGGATGCCTACTACATCCCGAAGAGATTTTTAGTGTTGAAAACAGCATGCTATTTGTGCAATTCTGACCCACAATCACAGTCATCCTCCGTATGAAAACAACCAGGGATGTGGCGGATATATAAGCAAGAGGCAGGATAGAGGCGCCATGTAATGATAAAATAGATAAGTAAAGGTATTGTAAACCTACTGCATGCTAACTTGATTATTCTTATAATCAGCTGTAGTATGTATGTAGAATAGAAAAAAGAAGAGCGTATGCGATTTGGAATGCAGGGAGAGGTCCAACTTTCTCATTGTGAGTCTTAAGTTATCTATTTCAATATAAAACTAAATACTAAATATGGGCTTCCTGACAGCTTGGCTGAGGCCGTGACAGCTTGGAGCAAAACTTGACAAAGATGACTTCATTGGTATTTTTCTAAAAAATTCAGAGCTGTCAAAATCCCACAGCACACTACAGAAACATATTTGAGAATTTGTTAGCAGACGGACAAACAGCTGTGACAGTTTTTTGACAATGTTTTCAAAGTTTATGTGAGTTCACAATGGGGTTTATCCTTGAGCAGTGGGAGGAGAATGGTTTGACAGTTCATTCACTGACTAAGCATCTAGAAACTCACACTTTAGAAAAGTTTCGCATAGTTCATATAGAGATTGTAAAAAGTCAAGAAATTATCAAGAATGTCTAGACAAAAAGCACCCAATGTCACACACCCATATTCAAGCTGACTGATACATCAACATTTTACCTACAGATTACTGGAGTCAAAGGATACAAATCTACAAATAATTTAACAAGATCAAAGGACTATCAGTTTCATATTGTGAATGTGCTACTGTAAGCAGTTCTATACATCTAACCTCTTAGAAACTCTGGCAAAATCAAGGAATAGAATGCACCGATTTCCTTGTTAGAGCAAGCATTGGTGGGCGTAAGAGGATGAGAAGATTATCAAGGCACAACTTAATCAAAGGCCATTCATTTTAGGCAGGTCAATAAGTAAGTTAAAGCAGAGTTACCTAACAGGGTCTTCCAAGAATAATTGGTTTGCTTTCTCTGAGAGCCTAAAAAATATATATGCAGTAAAGTTCAAAGTAACCTCACCTCTTGTTGTTGGGATATATTTCTCTCTCGTTTGTTGAACCAACATTGCCACACAAAGGCACTGCCACTAGCAGACAGAGCAAGGGTAAATCCATCCGTCATGAGCAACATACTGAAACCAAGCATGCAAGATGACATCAAGTGAGACAGACACTCCCTGTGTTCCAATACCCATACTTTCTGCTATTTAGTATGGTGGAAAAAAAGATTTAGGATTGTCCCAATTCCCAAAATCCGGTCGAGATTTGTAGTATTGAAATCAGCATGCTATTTTGGCTGATTTCTGACCCACAATCCAGTGTGCACCGGAAGTGACGTCACATCAACAGAGCCTACGGATGAAAACAACCAGGGATGTGACAGATATATAAGTAAGGCGCAATGATGAAATAAACAAGCAAAAGTATGTCCCAAGTGTGGAATACTGCATGCTGAATAGATTATTTTTATGATCAGCATACCATTTTCTCAGTATGTAGAATATAAAAAAGAAAAGAGTATGATATTTGGAATGCAGCCAGTGTCATCGATTCCTGTCCTTTACTGTAATGTATTCGCCTATGTTGAAAGTGTGACCCAAAGCAAGGTTGTGAAAATATTAAAAATAAGTTGCTAATTATTCTGGAGCGCATTGCATCAGCAGTTAACAGCTATATGGTAAGAGGGACCAGACAACCGAAAAATTACAAGGAAATACTGAAATAGAAGTAAAGACATGAGATAATTAAAAGGCTGGCAAGATGATAGCATGTCCCTGACTGGATCCTTGAACCTTGGTAATAACTGTACCTGCGTTCCGAATCGCATACTTTCCACTATTTAGAATGGTGGAAAAAAGATTTAGGATGTCCCGATTCTTGTGACCAGACTTAGGATGGTTAGAAGTACCCGGATGTCTACAAAATCCGTTTTTTTAGTGTTGAAAACAGCATCCCATTTGGTTGACCCATAATCCAGTGCACACTTGAAGTGACGTCACATCGATGGAGCCTCCATATGAAAACAAACAGAGATACGACGGATATAAAAGCAAGAGGCAAGATCAAGGCGATGTTATGATGAAAAAAAGAAATAAAAGTATATCCCAATTGTAGCATACTGCATCCTAACTAGATTCTTTTTATCGTCAGATGTAGTATGTAGAATAGAAAAAAGAAAGAGTATGCGATTCGGAACGCAGGGCTTGTTTCTCTAAATTCTGTAATATGTCAACAGCTTTGCAGTAGGGGAATGAAGCCCTCACATCGCCCCAAGTCAGTTTCTCTCAGATTGGACCAGCTTCATCCATCACTTTTTCTTTACCCTCGTTCCTCGTCATGTTCTATTTTTCACTCTTCATCCTCTGCTCTTGTCTTTTTCTATTATCTACTGACTGTGTCTGTGTCCTCTTCTTCATTTACCACAAGAGCATCAGTCAACACTTCTTCTTTTTCGGTGTTGTCTTCTGTTCTCGTGTTACAGTTTTAAAGCTCCCATATTATATCCTTTTCTGTTCTATTATACACCATATTATATGGTTTTAGTGGTCCCTAATACGTTTTTCTTTAATTGTTTGCTGAAAAAAACTTTCAGATCATTTATTGTAGTATGCCTCTATTCAGCTATTTTTGAAACCGACCTGCAGCTCCCCTCGTAAATATACAATCTATTCCCCCCCCCCCCCCGCCCTCTGTCTGTTTGTAAACAATGATGACGTCTTTGCCGTGCCTGTGGCTACTGCAAAGCTAGCTCGGGAGCTAGCTGCTAAAAATATCACTAAAATTAGTGAAAAAATTTATTTTTAAAGTTTGACGACTACACTACTACCTTCCAATGCTTTGTCTTGCTAAAAACGAGGCATTGTCAGACTGTTGTGGGGAATCTAAATGGGTTATAATGAGCAAACGATCGATGCTTCTCTTAAAGCTAATAGCTATACACCAGTCAGGCAAAAATGCCAATAAAAACATTTCTTTCAGTTTTACCGTTTGAAAAAAAAGTAGCTTCCTATCCGTTGTGTTATTAAAAACGAGGCTGCTGTGGTTAAGATAATTATTGGATTATGCAACATTCATCATGCTTTGCCGTAGGCTACTACAGGCATCTTGTCGCTTAGCAACAAGCAAACAACAAGGGGGTGAAGGAATGTTTTTCCAGAGGATCTCGGGGCCAATAAGAAATAGGGGGGTGGACTGCACAGTGGAAGCTTCTGACTTTCCAGTTTTTGACGTCAGAAACGGGGAGAATTCTGACTGGAGTATATTGGGGGGGAGGGGGGGAGGGTTTCAGAAAAGGGGAGAGTGAGAAAAGGAGAGAGCTTTCTTTTTTTTGATACTTTGGCAGTCTGTAGGCACACCGTTGACCCATAATTATGTTCAAAAACATCGGAAAAGTGCATTTGCACAATATGGGAGCTTTAAATCACATGGTCTCCTGCAATCCCTCTCTCCCTGCATTTCTTACTTTCCCCCTCGTTTGCTCACAGGACAATTACTTCTCAGTTCATGGGGCACATCAGGGCTCGGCTATAAAAATGTGCCTTTGAGGCTGCCTTGTTTGTGTGTATTTACTTCTGTTCAGTTCTGCGTGTCCTTTTACCTTGATCGCATCCCACATGTCCTGCAGTGTTCAACCGGCAGAAGAGAGAGTGCTGGACTGACCGCACCTTCTGGGGATGGGACCGATCCGATTCAATATCGGAATCAGGTTCAATATGGCTACCATCTACTTATGGGATATCGGACTGACAACTACACGTTATGATCCAAAGTACAAGGTCTGTTTAAGATAATAATAATGCAATTATTTTAGCTATGAAGAAATTACCCTTTTAAGACCACAGCTACTGTATATGGTGTAGCACACGTTCAAAATAATTTAGCAATTAAAAAGGTGAGTTCTTAACCTTTATGCATTTTATGTTTTGCTCTTTTAAAATTAGAATTGCTATATTGCTTAGGCCTTCCTAACCTTACACATAACATTATGATATCGGACAGTATCGATATCGGCCGATATCCAAAACCCAAATATCGGAATAGGATCGTATCGAAACATAGTGGATTGGTGCATCTCTCACACATTCCCCATAGGTTCACCACAGCAGTATTGTGTGCGTGTGCTTGTGGGTGTATGGGGGTGTGTGTTCTCGGCTCACCAATGAGTCAAATGCACACAGAAGCAACCCCTAGGCCGCAGGTTGGAGGAAGGCACCCATCTGTTCCAGTGCATGCATAAAATAGACCTTCCGCAGATGATCCAGGTAACAGCAGATGATTCCTTTCATGCATTGTCAAAGTCAGGCAGAGCAGTCTATGAATAGGAGAGTGAAACAATCGGAGCTCTCAAGGGCACGTCTTTGCATATAGGTGTGTGCCGCCCCTCTGGCAGATTTGCATCTGATCTCATCTTTCCCCATTGACATTGTATTGCAATTGCTCCGCCTATTCATTTCGCCTTGCATTCTGTCAGAACACAAGGGCATCGGAGCCAAGGTCTACGGGGGGATTTTTTTCCTGCATTGAGACCAACATTGTCAGACTTTGAAACCTGGTTCGACATACTAAAACAGAACCTTACTCCAACTGTTAACTCAGTTGTATGTATATTGTTATTTTACATTTGTAAATCTGAAAGTTTTTTCTCTTACACATTCATAACTGTAATTACATTTTAAAATTATCAAATTCTTTTCTGTACTCCTCGTATTTTGCCAGTATGATACCTTCGCTACCTTCACTCCAGTAAAAGTGTCTGCACTGCACGCCTTTTTATGATAAATTTAATGAATGTTCCGTTTTAAACAGAATCAGTGTGCCTGATTGTAAATAAAGTCCCATTCAAATGTTACTGCTTCTGACCTCATTTAAAAAAGGTATACAAAAAACCTATCAACATCTAAAGTATTGAGTTCTCCCAGCCTGTAGACTTGATAAATTGGCACTGAGAAGTAAAACAACATTGTTCCCAGTCCAATAATGTGACATGGCTATCCACCTACTGTGATGTAAATTCAGTTTTAATAATTTATACAGCTTTCTCAATGTTACTCTTTCTGTAGTACACACAGCTGATGTTACCTACCTGGGAAATACACCCTAACATTGCAACTCTAGTTTTGTTTCGTATCTTCATAGGCAATGTGCCTGCCATGCATAGCCTTGGTTATAATGAGCTTATTCAGTTTTTGTTTGAGGACACATGAACTTCTGTGGCCAAACCATGCACAACCAGTTTGGATCAGCCACCCCTTTCTTTTTCTCTCTACACCTTGACATTCATGTTTTCCTGTCTCTCTTTGACCTGCGTTTCCAATAAAATTCACAAAGACATTAGCTTGCTCTTTTTCAGATATACAGCTCTGGAAAAAAATAAGAGACCACTCCAAATGTTCTGTGTCTCTTGTTTTACTATTTATAGGCATATGTTTGGGTAAAATGAACATTTGTGTTTTATAATATAAACTACTGACAACATTTCTACCAAATTCCAATACATTTTTTTGCCATTAAGAACATTTTCAATAATTTATTTAGAGATAAAGATTTGAGAAAAAATCCAGACTGGTGTCTTAATTTTTTTTAAACAATTCATTGTTTTAGTAGCAAAGTAAAATGTACATTTTTGTCATCTGCACATCGGCCCCACGTCAACGGGTCCTCCACATTACACGATAAAACACAACGTTTGTGAGAGCGGTTCATTTGGACACATTGGTCGATATTGCTGGGGAGGACAGGCTCATCCCTCTGCAGAGCATAATTTGCCCTGTCTGCTGTCCACATCTCTTTTGAAGACTATTGAACTACATCGAAGCCTGGAATGATTAAGTTGTGTGCTGAGCTTCTCTCCGCTATAGGTCCACTGATGTGCTTCCAATCTGTGACAGCAAGACAACTATCTCCTTATCTTCATTTTTGGTATAGCAAATAAATGTACACCATGTACAAACAGCTGCAGCATAGAGAATGTCTGCAATTGGATTTAAAGGTGCAGTGTGTATAATGTATTGGCATTTTTTTCTGAACAGACTTGGTAAAAAAGGAATATAATATTCATATTTTCATATGTGTATAATCTCTTGAAAATAAAAAAAATTCTGAGAGCAGATGATCCTCCAAAGCTGTGAGCCACACTGTCTGTCCACTCTCAGGAGTAGCATTAAGGCGTCTGTATCTTCTGACACAACTGTATGACCAGAGGGGACTGGAGAGCAGCTGCTGGAGAGGTTGTATTACACTGTTGGGTGATTGGTCTGAGCATCCTCAAACAATGTAACCACCATGCTGCTACAAGTATACACAGACACACACACAGACGCACACACACACACACACACACACACACCACCTGGGGACACATTACGTCCTTCACTAGAACAGCCACTTACATTCTACACCGTCTCTAGGTTTGCCCCTTTATGTTGCCCTCAGGATCACTAGCTCCACAACCTAAAGTGGGATGAGCTGATAAGGAAGATTGGGAGAAGATTGATATCCATCTCATGTCTGTAACTATGGCGATACAGACGGCAACCAGATAGCTAAGCTTGGCAGAAAGACTGGAGACTGGAGCATACAGCCAATATAGCTCTGTTGAATTTAAACAAAGTCACTTATTAAAAAGGTGGAGTCAGTAATTTTGGAGAAAAAAATAACTTTGTCAAAATGATTTAATGTATCTTCACGATCCGCTACCCGTACCTGCTGATAGCTATGATGGGCCACCTTTGTTTACCTTCCCTTTGTTTACATACCGGTTTACAGAGCCAAGGCAGTTGCATTAACACAAGGTTTCTTTTCAGCACACATTGTCCAGTCAAAACATACCAAAAGATAGATCTTCTTAGCTTTGCTTACTCCAATCAAAAACAGGGAAAATGGGGGCGCCCTTAGCTCAGTTGGTAGGGCGTCCCCCCCATGGGCCTCGGCCAGCAGCGGACCCGGGTTCGATTCCAGCCCGCGTTCGTTTTCTGCATGTCACTCCCCTCTCTGCCCCATTTCAACTCTGTCTCTACACTATCAATAAAGCATAAAAATGCCAAAAAAAATCTTTAAGAAAAAACAAAATAAAAAAACATGGAAAATTAATGCATCACCCAAATAATTAAAGACATATAATTAAATAACAGACTATATGATTTCCAATAGAATTTCACCACGTTGCTTCAATAAGAACTCATTAGTCATGTGCATGTGTGTGTGTGTGTGTGTAGAACTGCAGCCCATCGGGAGTCCTGTGTGTGTTTGTTTGTTTAACCGTCTCTGTGATGTTGCGTTCACTGCCTGCTCAGCTCTTTGATGTGTGAACAGAGTGTGAGCGGATGATCACCATGAACCCTCAGTGACTGTCTATCCTATCTCTCCCTGCTGTCTGCCTCACTCAGGAGGCTTCTACTGCTGTGTGTCAGTCCTGCTTCACCTGTCTCCATGGTGGAGTAAAGGGGGGAATACGGATAGATTAAGGAGAAGTCAGAGGATCCCAACAGAAACACATTCCCTGCGTTCCAAATCGCATACTCTTTCTTTTTTATCTATACTACATCTGACCATAGAAATAATCTAGTTAGGATGCAGTAGGCATACACTTGAGACATACTTTAACTTATTTATTTTATCATAACATAGCGGCTTGATCTTGCCTCCTGCTTTTATATCCGTCGCATCCCTCTTTGTTTTCATATGGAGGCTCCGTCGATGTGACGTCACTTCCTGTGCGCAGTGGATTGTGGGTCAGAATCGGCAAAATTTCACACTCATTCTGCATTCTCAATTAAAATATACAATGAAAAGAAAGGGAAAGCTGTTCTCTGTTTTCATCCACTTTTTTACATTCTACAGTCTCAGTTTGGCTCCCTCCCCCCTTAAGGAACTGTGTGTGTGGGGGCCGTCTTTTTGTTTTTCCCATGCAATCACTGCAACATAATATTATCATCTCGAACACAATCCCCACCCCAGTTCTGGATGCTCTAAGCCTGCATGGTTCCTCCAACCAAGCACCAAACAAACTGTAACCCTCCTATCCTGGACTTAGAGCCCAACAGACAACACCGCGCACACACACACACACACGTGTTACCACAACCTCTGCATCACCTCTTCCTCCTAGAACATCCCAACCCACGATGCTGCACCGCCAACTCCACCACCACAGAGCTAAGTAAAAAGTTCCACATAAACCACATGCTGTGTGTGTGTGTGTGTGTGTGTGTGTGTGTGTGTGTGTGTGTGTGTGTGTGTGTGTGTGTGTGTCATAAGATTCAAAACAGGATCGGGTTAGGATGTGCAGGTGTGGGGCCAAAAAGTGATAGTCTGCAGAAAGCGATTTCAGTCCAGTAACATGTGTACTGTACACTGCTGCTTTTATCATGATCAAACAGTAATATAATATAGTTATGTTTCACTTAGTCCGCAAACATAACTATGTCTTTGTTTATAGCAAAAGGTAGGCTATGTCCTTTTAAAGCTTTAACGTTTCTTGTACCGCAATAACAAATGCATTTTGTAGTTCATCAGGCTGGACATTTATTTGAAGACACCTAATATGTGCTTGTTTATTTATTTATAAACTGCTTTAATTGACATGATTTACGGATGGCTTCTGTACAAAATAAATAATGATCTCCTTTGCAATTATTCTTTTGCTAATGTTATGACCAGCATGGTGATTATTTTCATCCTAGTCCCATTGCTTTTCCTACTGAAAGGTTATTTCAGCCTCATAATTAACTTGATAATATTAACGAGGGTTATGTGGGACCTGTTGAAATACCTTTTTTTATTAATATTACTGAAATCAATTTTTTTGCACCACACCACCGAGACAATTTCAACACTTCAAGCCGGGCCATCAGAGCTGCTCTCCCCGCTCCAACATCCAGGCTCGAGCGACGATGGAGAGAGCGCTGCAGTGTTTCCTTACATACTCTAGTGACCTCGGCACAGCTGGTGCTATTTTCTCCCGTATAGAGCCCACAAAAACAACATTTCAAGGCTCATGTTGTGACATTTAGTTTATGTGTGTCGTTGTAAAGTTAACTAGAAGCCTGCAACAGGGCTATGACGTCAGCCCTAACTGCATGTTGAGAGAGTTGGCAGCTGGACCGTTATTACGTCGCCTTAATTTGTTTTACCAACAACAACCGCGGTGGTGAAAACTAGCATCAAAGAGTCCGTTTTCCTTGGTGAAAAGAGTTTGGGAGAGCGGGAAGGAACTTACTTGAAGGTGAGGATGCACAGCGGTCGGTAGGACTTGTGGCTCGTGTTGTCCGCCATCCTCTTGCCCCAGAAGTCGTTGCTGAAGATGTTTCGGAGGCTGGAGCCCGCTCGGACGTCCGGGTTGTTGATGATAGCCCACACGTCGTCGTGCACCAGCTCCCCGCGGAGAGAGTTGCCGTAACATAGGGCGCACAGGGCGGCCAGCACGGCGTAGCGACCCGCCGCCCACACCACCTCCGGCCGGACGCTCGGCCCCAGGGCTGCCGGCTGGCGGGCTTTCTTGTCCCGTCCCGCAGCTGTCATGTCGGGCCTGGCTTCTCCCGCGGCTCCGCTGGGCTGAGGGGGAAGCTCGGGGCACCGGAGGAGACGTCCATTCCGCCTGGCAGGTAGCTGCTGTGTGTGTGTGTGTGTTTGTGCTGGAGAGGACTGAGCGGACTATGTGCATGGGCTGTGTCGCCTTCAGTGGCAGTCGGTTAACTCTCGAATTCCAGTAGAGCACCGATGATATATGCTCCACCGTAATGTTTTTGGTTTCTATGGAAGTAAAAAATTGGATATGCTATGTAGGCTATTGTGTTTTTATTCAGGCATCAATTCGATTGAATAATAGCTTGATTATTTATTATAGCTTTTGGTTAAACACGTATGGCGAGATGCTGCAGGCAAAACAATAAAAAATAAATGTAAGCACTGGTCAATTTTTAGATTTTTGTCTATTTTGCTTCCATAACTTGTCAAATTATTTTATTCTAATATAGGCCTAAATAAAATCCAAAATGTAAATGTCGGTGTTATTTTTTTGACTTAACCCTTTCTGTTTGCATCTGTAGCGTATTTCTCCCATAATACATGTTCTCTTTTCATTACTCTTAACCAAAAATCTCAACTTCTAGTAGCCTACTTGCATCAACTTAACTTTGCATAATCATGTTTTGCAATACTTTGAAAGTTATAACTTTTGTTAACATGTTGTTAATGGTCTGATTAATGTTTTTTTTCTTCTGAGAAACATGCAGAAAAGGCATTTTTAAGTCCTGTGCATAGTAGCCTTCATCTGATTTAAAAAATGGAAAATGGAAAAAAAAAAAATATATATGCCCTGTAAAAACTTTGGATACTTACTGTATGTTGTAAAAAATAGATAAAAATAAAGATACAAATGTATGCACAATTAGTTAGAAATTTGACATTTCTCAAAAAAAAATTAATACCGAATAGTGTTCATCTTGCAAATGTTCATGATGGTATCTATAAGTTAGAAATGTTACCGCCTCACCTGCAGTGTGTCGCATTGATGTGCATGAAAGTTCATTCTTGACCTTGAAAACAGATGTTCGGCAAGGACAAATATATCTCAGCATATGTCCACTTGAGTTGTCAGCTCTCTATTACATGTCTTCCTCAGATTTGTTATTCTATTTTTTTTTAGAAAGAAAACTACAAGTTCAGAAAAGTCTTGTAGGCTATTAGCAAATACTAGACTTAACATGAATCTGGGACGAACGAGCTTGTGTGGAGTACTAGAACGTAACATCAGCACAGAGAACACGCCTGCTGTGGACGCATGCGCAGGAGGACGCTGCCTCTCTCCGTGCCAACAGGAACATCAGCAGTTCATTAAAGCAGCCTGTCAGAAGCGGCACGAGCGCATGATTAGGATGGCACAGGCTCGATCCCTTTCCTCCGCACACAGAGTCTGACAAGAGCAGGAGACCGTTTACCAGAGAGGTGCATACAGGCCGAACATTTGATAAACAAGGTCTGTAAAATAGGCTAATTAATTTAAAGTTGCAGTTTAAACACATTCTAAAATGAAAAAAAATCTTGTTAAATTAAAACAACAATACATTAGCATTCTTCATTCCTTTTCCATTAAAGATACAGAATATGTTTAGATTAGGCCTATATGAATATTTTAACATAACCTGCTGGACACATATGTCTCGTTGTTCACTGAAAAGTCATCTAGCCTATATAGCCTATAGGCCTATACAGTGTAGATGTCCAGTTTCAACATCACACTTTTTTAAAACTTCCTGTCAGTGACTGCAGTTAGCAGTCCCTTCCCTTGTCCCCACATGCACTGCGGTCTTCAAACAGCGAGTTACTGTATCTAACATCATCTCAGATCCATAAGTGCGATAAAATATGATAAAAACCATCAAAACAGACATTGGGAAGGATTTTTACCTGCTTCGCCATTGTAGGCGCATACACATTCATCCATCTGTCGCTCTGCACCTGCACCGGCAGTGAGACGGGTGCCGGTTTGTAGCGTTCTCTCTTCTGATTGTGTAGTGGAATCCCGGAAATGATTATTTGCCGATTACATGCAGAGCTAGTGACTGAGAGATCGGCTTCATGAAACACGCACACTCCATAAGTGATCACTGTATGAATAGAGTGATTTAACACTTATATTAACATAAATAAATCGCTTAATTCACCTTTAAGTTGCATAATGGAAACTACTGGTGATGACTCAAAATATTTCTGGTACATTCACAACTAGAACAAAAAAATACTCTCCTCCTGTGTAGGCTAAGCACATCATCCTGGATTCAATTAACTTGACGTCGTTTTCAATATTGAATCATTAAATATGATAAAAGACACCAGGTGTGACACTGTATAGCGTCCATTTGACTTATTACTGAAATTCAGACATTCAGAGAATTTGGACAGGGAGCGAAGAAGCACAAACATGGGAAAAGTTCATTTATTATAAGGCCTATTATGTTCATTTAAGCATTTGTATATAGGTTTTAATTACTCATGTGGAATGAATCATTAATTTCAACTTTCTAATAACGTTTACTTCAATGTGCTATAAATGCCAGTGTACCTCCTCTCAGTAGGCTAATTAAAGGAAGAAAAATCAAGTTGACAGGTAATTTATCATTTCTATTGTATCCTTAGATATTACACAAAACAACACCAGTACCCCTGCTGCATCAGAATGCATTCAGTGCATGATATTCACTTTCATCAATCGATGAGTCGGGACTTTTGAATCCCTCCCTATGTGTGTGTGTGTGTGTGTGTGTTTACCTCAGAGAGGTTGCCTTTGTTTTAGTGGCTGTTGCGATCGTTTCACTGGTCAGGCTGAAAGACGGAAAGAGAGAGAGAGGGCTAGATACAGGGAGGGAGAGAGAGAGAGAGAGAGAGCCTGGGGGCAGACAAGCAAAGAGGCAGCCAGAAACATGCTGAACATCTGGTGTGTCACAGCCAGCCCCCCCGACCGGCTCATTTTCCATTCCTTTAGCGTGGTTGTCCAGCTGGTGACGGGAGTGCCCGGGTCCTCTGACATAGAGAGCTCATTCCAGCCAGGCACAGGGAGGCAGCTGCTCACACTCACAGAGCCAACCCACCTTCTTCTGCCTAGTGGACTAAGAGACAGACTGTTAACACAGCTCACTAACAGTATGAGATGCAAGATTCCAATCCATGTGACACAGTGACCTTTGACCTCTAACCTCCACAATCTAATTAGTTCATCTTTGGGGCGACCGTTGCGTAGGCACTGAATGGCAGCCACGCTTCCGTCAGTCTGCCCCAGGGCAACTGTGGCTACTATCATAGTTTACCACCACCAGTATGACTGTGTGTGAATGAATGGAACCTGGAACCCTGGAAAGCGCTTTGAGTGCATTGAAAAGCGCGATATAAATCCAATCCATTACAGTGTGGACATATGTGCAAAATTGGAAGAAAAATCAAGCACACGATACTGTGCTCACAAGAATGGCCCGGACGGACTGACGTAACAAGAGATGTACTTAAGTATGTACAACAGACAACCTGAAAACAAAATGCCTCAGACATTCGGCTATCGCCGGCGAGGATCCATAAAAGTATACAAACACATATACTGTCGAGAACATGATTAAAATATGACATTTGTGTTTTTGCCACATAGAAGGAACTCTCACTTCAACTACTAAATACGCTATTTGTAAGATCTCCATTTGTGTTTGTGTGTGTGTGTGTGTGTGTGTGTGTGTGTGTGTGTGTGTGTGTGTGTGTGTGTCATTGCAGAGTATGGGCTTGTACAGCAGAAGTCATGGATAGCAGGCACTCTGTCGGCCCGTATTGCTCCGGTGCCACTCATGTACCTGCTGACCCAGTCACTCACTCACGTTTCATCACACACACACACACAGACATACACACAGACACACACACAGACACACACATAGACACACACACACACACACACCCACACACACACTTACTACTACTACGATGACAAGTGAGATGCACGCATGCTTCATCATTCTTTCCTGGATAAACAAGCGTTCTAAAACAAATGACATTCATCATCTGAAGTTCTAACCAGGGCCTTGTGTAACCCTCCATCCTTTAACAAAACATTTCGTCATTCTGTCATAGTTACAGCGCAATCTGTCAACCCTGCGTTCCAATTCACATACTTTTTCTTTTTACTACACTACATACTAAAGTACAGAAGAGTTTTAGGGCCACAGGAGAGAAAAAAAAATCAGATCAGGAAGTTTTTTTCATTATGTCGAGAAATGTCAAGAATAAAGAGGAATACTCCAACATGCTATTGGAGTTAGTGGGGCATTAATGTATTTTCAGCGTACCACAATTGACGTGCATGTATTTGGACATCTTTATCTGGCATACTGAATAGTAGGGAAGTATGGGTATTGCAGGGATAGTGTTTAGGGTGGGGCGTGACATTAGTTGACCCTCAATTGTTCCAAAGTGCTGAGGCCAAAGCCTTCAGTGTTTGCTTGTGGCGCCAAGTTTATCCACTTTGTGTTAAGATGTTCTTGCAACCCACCAGGATGTGTTAGAGGGTTGCTTGGGCTGCACACTTTCAACACTTAGCATGTTCGTTTGCATTTTCTTCAGCTCCATGTGATTTTAAAGCTATAGAGATGGGACCGGTCTCATCCAATATCAGTTTCAGGGGCCGATAAGGCAATAATTCACTCTATCAGATATCAACCCATCACGTATGGATCCATAATCCACCTCAAGCGTACCTTAAAACCGAAGATTCTGCTGATTTTTTGCAGTTCCCATGACAATTAGCACATATTATAGCTAGTTACTTGCAACTTTGAAGCATATTTGTCTGAACTTGTTCCCCTTCGACTTTCTGCCAGTTACAGGACACTTCTGTAACTGACTTTGTGTTGTAGTCTGAACGCATCTCCACAGAAGTGTTTGAGAAATGACTTGTCTTTCATCTGGAGGAGGCAGGTACCTGATTGGACAGGCCCTTAGTCAACGTGTTATCTTGACATGGATGTTGTAAGTAGAGCTAGAGCTGTGTGAGTGTACAAGCGAGGGATCAAGAAGAAAGAGAGAGGCTATCTCCAAGGGGCAGACAGACAGAACAAGAGACAGGAGGGAGGAAAGATGAAAGCGCTGGCCTCGCCTCGTCCTGCTTTCATCTCCTCACAATTTCCTTATCTGGCCTGTTGCACTCCGCCATGCTTTCCCTCATCAACATCACTGTATGGGGTGACGCCCGCTAAGCTCATCCAGTTTAGTTAGGAAAATTAGGAAAATTCAAATATAACATGATTTCTTTAGTTTTGAGGCAAACTAAAACTCTACGTTTGACAGGATAACTGCCTAGATTTGATAATATTTCATTCATATGTTATGTACTGTAATTTCAAGTTTTGTTTTTCTACATACTAATGCTGCGTTCGATACAACTCGGAAGTGGAGGATTTCTCAGCTGCAACCTCCGAATTCTGACCCTCAAAGTCGGGGTAGATGGATCTGCTGCGAGTTTACGAACCAAAACTCCGACTTTAATAAGTGTTCCAGTAGTATTTTCCGAGTTGGAGATTGGAAAAGATACGACTTCCAAGTTGTCTGGAACGCTTTGGAAATTAAAACTGGGAAATCCTCCACTTCCGAGTAGTATGAAACACAGAATTTCGAATCCCAAAAAGTAAATGTTTTGCCAACTTGTTATTTTTTGTCTACAAAGTCTTTCAAACAGTTTTAACACTATTTTATGTTTGAATCAACATTTCGAGCACATTGTTTTTGTTTGTGATCTTTATGACAGAGATTAAGTTGGCACAATTCAAAATGTGAAGTTCTCATACATTTGAAAGATACATTTTTATTACATAATTATGAATAACAGATCATCTCAACACAAGATAATTAGTTGGCTCAAATACAGGCCGTTTTCCATGAAACTTAAGAGTTTAAGTTAGCCTTAAATATCTGGTGAAGACAGTTGCCTTTATTTTGACTGTGTGTAGCCTTATGGAGCTCTCGCCTGTATACTCCCGGCCTCTGTAATCCCTGCATCAGCTACTGCACCCTCCGTATACATCAGCAGAGACCTGATGGGAGGAATATAAAGCACCTGCTCCCTCCATCTCTCTGCTCTCTGGATTCCTGCTGAGCAACCAGGAACTATTCAGCAGTCAGCCCTTTGAAATACGAGCGCCCTGTCAGAGATGATTACTGCATTTGTTCTGGGGTTTGTAGGTTTTGTGTGTGTGTGTGTGTGTGTGTGTGTGTGTGTGTGTGTGTGTGTGTGTATATCGGTGTGTGTGTGTGTGTGTGTGTATGTGTATATGTGTGTGTGTGTGTGTGTGTGTGTGTGTGTGTGTGTGTGTGTGTGTGTGTCCCTTCAAGTTTCCGTGTGCTGTTTGTTAATGCAAGTGCCTGGGAATGGAAATGTTACACTTCTCTGAAAGATGATGTAAAGATGAAGTAAAAACAAAAGCCTCATTTTAAAATGACGCTGCTGTCAAGTAAAGGTTCAGAATTCAAGATATTTATTGTCAAGTGTAGTGAACAAGCCGTTGCACTGTATAGGGAGATTTGTACTTTTTGTCGTCTCCAACACACACACACACACACACACACACACACACACACACACACGCTAAAATATAACGTAAAAATAATATGTAATGGAAATATTGCATATGATCTCAAATGATAGAATGCTTATATCTGCAATAGGAAACATTGTATATCGAATATTGTATTTCTCTGAATAATACTAAACTGTTGCTGTTTTTAACTGTCTGCATTTAGAAACTTCTAATTCCCCTCTCTCCACGTACTATGTGTATTCCACACCTACAACCAGCCTATTGTCTTCAGACTGTCTCCCTCTCCACCTCCCCACCCCCCATCATCAGACACACCCTGTGGTGTTATTTAGGACTCCTGTCTATTGTTTAAGTGTAAACCAATCACATGACAAAGATGGTGTCATGTGGTTGAAGCTTGGTGTAATGCCTCGTTTCCACTGAGTAGAGCGGGTCGGATCGGAGCGGTTCGGTCCGGGTAGTTTGGCTTTTCATTTGCCAAAAGTTGGGTAAGGTACGGTTTAAGCGCACCTAACCGCTCTGAGCCGCTCCCAATCTCAGTACTCCTCCGTAGGGGTACTAGCCACCTGAAAGGGTGCCGAAAAGGCATGAAAAGGCGGAGCTACACACTGCCGTCATTTGATTGGTCGGCAGAATTGTCACTTCCACGCGACATGGGGATTTAAAACAAACAAACACAGTAGCCCCGATTCATTTCTGGACAACGGCGAAAGCTTCTTTTCTTGTAAAAATGGCGCGCAGAATTTTGGCCTGGACGAACAATGAGACGGAGACGTTCCTCTGTATCATTGGGGAGGTAGAGGTACAGAGGGAGCTGGATGGAGCGGTGAGGAATGAAAAGGTCTTCCAGCTGGTGTCCGAAAAGATGGTGGCTGCGGGGCACCAGAAGACCACTGAGCAGTGTCGCACGAAGTCAAATGATTTAAAATGACTGTTTTCACCTGAAGAAGTATCTTTTCGTACTGTAAGCTCTGGCTGTACACGACGAAAACATCCTCGCGAGAAACCATTGATTTGAATTAAACTCTCATGCTTAAACTTTATAACAGCTTATGTTGTCTGATCTAACTTTCTCACTACAAATATTATATAGTAAAAATATATCCATGTTTTAAAAAGAAACTGGTTTAATTAGAACTGTGTGCAGTTTTCAGTTTGAAAAATAAAAAGCATGTTGCAATTTGTGCAATTTCCATTACAGAGTAAAGTGCATGATTTGCTATACCAGTAGAAAACAGAATACATAGAGAATGAGTGGTTATATATACAGTAAATATGAATGTGAATAAATGAATTTAACAGTGTGATATGAATATAACCAAATTAATAGGAATATAATGTTGTAAATTAACATTATGAAATGTGTTCAGTTTTTCAGTTTTATTGCGGGACAGCTTATAAGCGCCGGAGGCAGCACTGTCAGGTTAAAGTTAGCTGAAAGAATACAGGCAAAAAAAAGAGGCAAACACAATCATGCTTCGATGACTTTGCCTGCTGAGGTTTTATGTGAATCATGTGCTGCTCTAGATAGTTATGTATTGGACTGAACAAAAGAGGCTAACTCACTATTACGATAGAGACAGGCACAACTTCCCAGCATTGAGATCACTGATGCCACACTTGAGGTGTGTGCGTATGTATGTGTGTGTGTGTGTGTGTGTGTGTATTTAAACTGTGACTGATTGGTTAGCTTAAAACAGAAGGGCTGACACTGCATGATACTATTCATATTTAAAAAAAATGTGTCAGGTGTTGTCTTTTATTTGATTCTTTGTGTTTTCCTTGTTGTCACTTTATTCCTGACACACATATTTTGTGACGGTTTGTCTCACTATTTTGTACAAACCTCTTTTGAATATTCCTATGATTCACTATGGATTCAAGTGACAACATAAATGACTAGAGCAAAACTAGTACGGTATGTTGTAGTAAGCTAAATGGAAGTCAAGCGGCAGGCAGGCGTCCTCCTCTGGGGTATTTTCATTTCATTATTACAGCTGGTTGATTGCCACTCAACGACGGTGATGGCACTCGTTATGACACAGCCTGCTATGCTGAGCGTTGGCAGCCTTGTTAAATATTACCCATGGTGCAGTAGGGGGAACCGGGGCCATTAGAGTGATGGGTGATTAAAACAGCACTGGGCCTTGAAGGGACGAGCCCCTCTGACGGACAAGCCCCCCACCCTCCCCCTCGGTCAAAGTGTCTGGACCAGAAACCACTGACACTTACAATCACACAGGGAGATTAACAAGACCAATGTCATTAAGTGTTAACACCATGCAGGCCGCTGAGGAGAGGACTGTTGATGTGTAAAATTATAAATGCCGCCATTATGAGAAGAGGACGGGTCGAGGAGGTTATTCTTTATTGGCCACATCCATCACAATCTATATTGCATTGTTGAGAGGCTTGGGCCTGGGACTGAAGAATTTCATTGCCAATGACTGCTGCTGTAATTGTAGTGCACATGACAAATAAACTATCTTGAATCTCGAAGGCTCAAGCTCCTCAGCACACACACACATGCAGTCTGTTGATTGGTCGACAGAATTGTAATTTTACATGCGAGAGATAAACTGCAGTGTGAAATCACCTCAGCTAGAGTGAGAAAACTTTTTGGCGGGGCAGGTCTCTGTTTTTATTGTGTGGCGTTTTCCCTCTTCATTGACTGAATTTGCGAGCTACACTGATTCCCGATGCTATACAATGTCACCATAGTTAGGTAGATCCTGCAGCCAGTGCCATTTTACAGCAGTGGAAACGCAAGCCTGATCGAGGGTTATACCGTTCCGTACCAAACCGAAACGATAGTGCTATTTACATTCCATACGTTTTATGTATGTTATACATGCTACTTTGTGTGGGTCTTTCAAGTCTCAGCCAGCAGTACTACTGAACTGTCCGTGCAGTGCAGAGCAGAGAAAAGCAATAAACTCTATCTAGCTCTGGAAAGGCTTTATCATAAGAACTGATCTACAGTATGTGGAGCTCACACAGTCCAACCATCCAGTAATTTCCTTCTTACAAAGAGGCTGTGTTTCCTCAAGGTTGTGATAAGACTACTCACATGTACATAATCTACTCCACGGCACATATTTCAATATGATAATGAAAAATGCCTGTGTTGTGCTTTTTCAGATACAGCATCCATGCGTGTGGAGTGAGTCTAGACGCGTGCAGTGCATAGCCACACCGGATCATTAGCGGTTTATAGTGATGTGCTAATCAATAGTTTTATATTAACAATTAACCAAATAGAGTGTGAGTAATGTTTCCATCCCTCCAACTCTGTCCTCACATCAACCCTGTTTTCAGTTCCAACAAACCCCACTTCTCAGCATCACACATCAGAGAGACAAAGTCATCGGCCAATGGAGCATAAGCGTTTAAAGGTAGAGATGTTTAGTTGGTGGTGACCAGAGCAGATAAGGCTAATAGTGGAGAGAAACACAACCCCATATGAAAGCAGTAGGTAGTTATTTGCATGTTTGCGATGTCAAACTGACCCGCTGATAAAGTGAGTTAGAAATTCCCGCTATGTTGCACTGCCATTTTTCTACAGTAGCACAAATATAAATAAATATATATTATATATATATATATATAGGATAAAGTTAACAACCTTACACGTTTTTTATATTATAACTAAATATTGCACATCTTTACCTCATCACTTGATATTGTGGAAAGACTTGTATCATCAAGCGTTTCGTCTAACAAGATCGTTTTACAAAATGATTACCTTTATAGATTTAATATTCAACTACAACAGCTATTAAAGGTCCATTATGCAACGTTTACGAAACAATTCACATTGTATTGCATATGGGTGAATGGGTAGCAATTTAACTCGAAAAGTTAGCTTAAAAGGTTGACTATGCGACATTTTCATTAAAAGTGAAATTATAGAGTCGCACAAAAGTAATCCGAGTCAATGATCCCTTCTGCCTCACTAATGTATGGTGGTGTGTTTACCGGCACAGTCCTCTTTGAATTTATTGTTTCATTAAAAAAGTTGCATATGGCTTTAAACACGTAATACACTTATTTCTATGAATTTAGAAGTAACTTCTGAAAGTTCCATAGTGCTCCTTTAACGGAAAGATTTAAAGCTCAGAAAAAGATCTAAAGAAGCATTTGGCATGGTACATTTGCCAGATGACAACGCAAGGAAAAGTAATGTGGAGTAAGACTTCTATAGCTGTATATCAGGTTTTTGCTGGAACTGGGGACGTAAATACTGTCAGTGCAATAATAGTCTTATATGAAAGTATTCCATTAGATTTTATTAGAACCATTGTTGTTGAGATTCAGTTGATTAGAGAGCCCACGGACAGACAGACAGACAGACACACACACACACACAGAGTTGCATTGATGTGAATCAAAGGCTAAATTAAAAAGCTTGTTAGTGGGGCACAGCAGGTAGTGATGTTTCTGTTTTGAGTCCTGCAATGCTGTCAAAAACATGTCACATAAGTCGAGGAAAAGCAGAGAATGGAGAATTCACTGGGCGAATTATAAATACAGTTTCTAAAAGTTGGACTGCTTCTCCACCTGTGTGCCCTCAGCCATCCATCTGTGTGTATGTGTGTGTGTGTGTGTGTGTATGACAGAAACTCACCTCTCAGCTCAGACAGCTTTGTGCCCTGGGGAGCTGCCTCATAGTTGCTGCTGTCACAGTGAAGGTGTGAGCGCCTCAGCCTGTGCTCCCTTATATCCACCATTCCACACCACCTCCTGAAAATGTTTTTTTATTTTTTTATTTAATATGTTATCTTTTTACATTTTTTATTGGACAGTTTTTTTTAAGAGAGAGATGAAATGGGTCAGAGAGGGGAATGACATGCAGAGAACAACCCGGGCTGGATTCTAACCAGGGTCTGCTGTGAAGAGGACTGAGACTCTATGGTGGGGGGGGGGGGGGACACGCTACACCACCAGCGCCTCGAAAATGTCTCCTTTTTAAAAAGGCTCAAACCGTTTTTGTTTAGTCTATTACGTTCTCTTTCAGCATGACATCATCATTGATTTTGCTAATGTTAAACAGGTTAAACTAATTCAATTTACAAAAAAATAATCTTAAGTTTTTAGTTCAATGGCAAATATTGAAACATTTACCAAAGCTGGGCTAAGTCTCTTCAGCTATACCTGGTTTACTGTTTAAGGTGAGACACTGGAGGTGATTCATTTGTTTTATGAAATAATTGAATGGATATGCAAATTGGGCGATATCTAACTCAATTTACATCTCTTTAAAAAAAAATCTAGATGTGGGATAAAGCCAGCGTTAAAATCTTCACTTCGTTTTAACATCATACCTAAAGTTTTTACTGACCAGATTTTGGATATAAACTTTTTTATATTTTATAAATAAATAAATAAAACATTTGTTCAGGTCTTAAAAATGCATTTTCTGCGTGTTTTTAAGAACAAAATGTGTCATAAGTCAGATACTACATCAACATATGAATATCACCTTCTGTAATAACCTTTTAGAATAGGGCAAAGAATGATTATGGAAAGTTGAGATTTTTGATTCAAAGTATTGGAGAAGAAAAAATAATGTTGAGATAATGGCCGAACCATCAACAGTTAACGGATGACCCCCCTCCCTCCTCCTTGAACCACAGTCGACCACATTTCCACATAGAACATTCATTGGGGAGCTCACTGATGGAAAAATCTACTTCAGTATTTTGCTAACATGAATAATATGATGAAAGGGCAATAGGTCATATTTCTTGTTTCACATTTTGCACATCGTTTCCACTTATGGGGTGAGGTGTCATGTCTCCAGCTCCCACGGCTAAGAATACTATCATAATACTAATGATAAAATAGCACACACTTATTCAAACCCTATTAAAGTTGAGTTTTTATGCCCCTCCAGATCCATTCTTTCACTGATTTCACCAGTCAAAAGCTAACATGCTCTGCGTTCCGAATCGCATACTTTCTACTATTTAGTATGTCAGAAAAAAGATTTAGTAGGCTATATTCCGATTCTTGTGGCTAGATTTAGGATGGTTAGAAAGACCCTGATGTCTACTACATCCGACCAAGATTTTTTGTGTTGAAAACAGAATCCTATTTGGGCGATTCTGACCCATAATCCAGTGCAAACCTGAATTGACGTCACATCTACGGAGCCTCCATATGAAAACAAACAGGGATGCGACGGATATAGCAGCAAGAGGCAAGATCAAGGCGCAATGTTATGATGAAATAAATAAGTAAAAGTATGTCCCAATAGTATGCCTACTGCATCCTAACTAGATTATTTTTATAGTCGGATGTAGTATGTAGAATAGAAAAAATAAAGAGTATGCGATTCGGAACGCAGGGTATGTGACCTCGCAGCATTAAATTGTGAATTAAATTTGTTCTCTAAAAAATGCTGGCATGAAATGTGTTTTTGTACAATCAGAAATATCTTAACTTGAACATTCTGATTTAGCAAAGGTAGAGATGCCTCTACTCTTACTCAAGTATGGTTTACAGGCGCTCAGCTCTTTACACCACCGGCATGTAGTAAGTTAGCCTGGTGCTACCAGACCATCGTACTTCATTTCATTTGTACAGAAGGTCTGGCGGTGCTGTAATTGGCAAACGTTCACTCATGGAGGCGGGTGTCTGTTAAAGTTTAAAACTATTGGATCTGCCCAGTGCCACTCTGGATTAGCCAACCAATCGCATAACGTTTGTTCGTCACGTGCGTCATGAGCCGGCTTCTGGCAACTGAAACTGGAGCGCGACTTCGGCGTCATCGTTCTCAGCCACTCGCTGTGTTCGCTGATTGGACCGGCTGTCGAATCTCCGGCAAGACTGGGAAATGGGCTGTACACCCAGACTGACTACTGAAGGGAAAATAAAATTTGGCCGGAAGTAGGCGGGCGGGCGGAGCCAGGCTAGTAGTAAGTATGATTCGGACTAGTTCTACTTCCGCTTACAATCTTTTCCCCATATTTATCAGTGAGTAAGAACATTAGTATAATTTTCTCTTTTTTTATTAAAGGTGGTACAAGGAAGTTTTAAATATTTCTGAAACAGTCTAAATATTCCTTTGATGATCAAAAAGTATAGGGTAGATGTAGAGTAAAAGTAGAGTAGAGTAAATATGATTTAGGCAATTATGCTATGAGGCTAACATGTTGATAAATGAGCAATGTCCCTGATTAAAAAAATATAAATAGCAACATGTTAAGCTAACTGGATTGTCTTTTTTTTTTTTACAATGCATGTCTTTCTAGATTTAGGGGCGTCCTTTCCTTGTTGTGTTAAAGAAGCCTCTGTCCCCCTTTTTTTAATCTCCATCCACCAAGGACAAATCAGACTTTATTTACGACTCCAACATATCAAGCCAAAGCAATGTGTCAAAGAGAGGGCTGAGAGCACTGGGCTAGCAAATCAACTCACCCCCTCCCTTTGAGGCCATTCTGCACCGCCCTTTACTTCACTCTCTGATTCAACTCTCTTCCCCGATAACAACCGCTGGCTGCATTTCTCCCCCTTCACAAAGTCTTCCTCTTCCTGGCTTGTTACCACTACAGCAGCAGCAGCAGTAGCATACACACTTGGCCTAGATATGTCAGACCAAAGATTGTTAAACATTTAAAAAAAACTCTCAACTACTGGTGTCATTCCCCATGCAGGACAAATGAATACAATGTCCACAGAGGGAGAGCCAGGCAGAGGGAGTAAAACTAATGATGGAGTAACGGAGGCCACCAGCACAGCAGATTTCATTTTACCCCGCAGTCATTGGTGTAAAGATAACCTGGAAATCCAGACCCACATCTAGAATCAGGTAGGGTCATCTGGCCACAAGCAATAGACCTTTCCCCAACTCAACGCATGCATTTCAAATACCATTGTACGCGATTGGATAGCACTACGACCAATCAGATTAATGGACAAGGTGACGTAAGGTGAAGCTAACTGGTAAATTTATATTTGTGGTGAAAAAAAAAGTTTTTTCTACTGGCCCCCTCTGCAACAGTACAAGGCTGACTTCGCTACAGCGACATCTCCACCCAAACTTCTTATAGTGACTGCACTGATCGCTATCTCTATGAGGTGAGGTGACACACTAACTATGCCTAAGCACCCCATACAACCACCACTTCAATAATAGTGAACTGTCCCTTTTAAAAGAGCTCTGCAGCACAGAGCTCTTTTAAAAGTACAGAAAAACATACTTTGTAAATATTACTGTGATGTCACAGTAAAATACATCACAGTAATATTTACAAAGAAAAGGCAGAAAGAGTTTTTTTTTAACCCTATATTTCTCTTTCTGTGATGTCACGAGAAAGAGAAATATAGGGTTAAAAAAACACTCTTTCTGCCTTTTCTCAGGCTAGGATGAACCGATTTAATTTTTTTTCGCACATTTATACTACATAGGATCTCAGAATTCAATACACCTTCATATTCAAACCGGTGAAGTAGGCGTTTCAAGGACCAGAACAAGGCTCATGGAGTTATTCGCTCCTCAACTAAAAGCTTAAAGCTTAAACTTAGCTTATATTCTGATATGTTTTCAGTGTTAGTACGTTTGGTAGCTTTCGCCGTTATGACAACATTCAGGGTGGTTTAGACGAAATAACAAGAACGAGTCATAGAAATGTTACATGATATTTTATGATTTTTTTTAAATTAGTTCTGAAAACCTGTTACAAAAAAACTAAATCCAGGGACAGACAAAAACAAAAAAAAGACAACAAAAAAAAAAAATTCTCCCGAGACCCCCCTCTTCTCATTTTTCATATCATGTGTGTGACGTCATAGCTGGGGGCCCACCTGTCTTTGACCGTGAGTGACCCCCATCCTCAGTCCATATACAAGGCACCCTGACACACAAAGCTGGCTCTATTCAAAGGAGGCCCATCACTGGATGATGAAAACAACAAGACGAGCGCTTACAGTACGTACAAACACGTATGTGATGTGTTTTTATTTCTTACAGTTTCTCAAACACACACATTACGCACACACACGCGCACACACACACGCGCACGCACACACACACACACACACACAATTACCTAGTCACAGATCAAATGACTGCACCGTACAAGAACTTAAAACGAGTTTTGCTGGTCAAGGACATTTACAGTATATCTATAATGCAGACCTTTCGCTGGAGTCCACACACACACACACACACACGCACGCACACACACGCACACACACACACACAGGCCAGTGGCCGTGTCCTGGTGATAGGAATATTCCAGTGGGGGCTCTTCTTTACAGTGCACCAGGTCTCAATCTGATATAATGCCAAGCCCCCCCATCTCCTCCAGCTGCTACTCTTCATCCAGTGCTGATGGCATGGCACCCTGGGACCTGGTTTTGCTGGGATCCATTAAGTCTTTCTGTGGTCTGATCTGGACTGAGATCATTCAGTGTGTGAGTGAATCCTCTTCAGCTCAGACCAGCTCCTCTCTCTCTTCTCTCCTGTCATTCTGACCGCCCCCTCAGCGCTCTGAAAAACACAACCAAGTTAAGTTAAGTTACCTCATTGTTCGATGGCTACATTGAAATTTGTCTTTCCTCATATCCCCTCTCAAGTTACCATACTTGGGAGGGGATCCTCACACAGGGTAAGCGCCCCTGGAGCAGTTTGGGGTTAGGTGTCTTGCTCAAGGACACAATGGTAGGGATGGTGGGCACCATAGATGTAATAGCAGCCACCACTAGTTTTACTACTAACATCCTCCTGTCCGGTGCCGGGGATCCAACCAGAGACCTCATTGTTACTGGGAGGAACCAGAGACCTCATGGTTACTGGGAGGAACCAGAGACGTCATGGTTACTGGGAGGAGGAACCAGAGACCTCATGGTTACTGGGAGGAACCAGAGACCTCATGGTTACTGGGAGGAGGAACCAGAGACCTCATGGTTACCGGGAGGAGGAACCAGAGACCTCATGGTTACCGGGAGGAGGAACCAGAGACCGGTTAATTTCTAAAAATACTAAATCTGGCCACAAGAATCGGGACATCTTTAATCTTTTTTCTGACATACTAAATAGTAGATAGTATGGGGATTGGAATGCAGGGTGAGTTGAGATGGGGCAAAGAGGGGAAGACATGCAGAGAACTGACCATGGTCGGATTTGAACCCGGGTCTTCTGCGAGGCATAGGCCTCTAGGTGGACGCTCTAATCACGAGAACCCCCCTCCCCCTGACTGCAAAAATGTTAATACTAAAATAGTTGTTAAATAAAAATACTAGTAATAATGGCTATCAAAAAATACCAATGCCATGAAAACAGGTTCTAGTAAAGTCACAAAATAAAAATCTGAACTCGAAAAATAGCATGAAATGGGATCTTTAAGGTTTGAATTCATTTGTTTTACCATAATACCCTGTGTGTGTGTGTGTGTGTGTGTGTGTGTGTGTGTGTGTGTGTGTGTGTGTGTGTGTGTGTGTGTGTGTGTGTGTCCTCACCACTGGCCCTTAGCAGCTGTGCTCCTCCTCTGTTGTGAGATGCTGTAGATCTCCTGCAGTTGTTTCTTCTGGTCGTCGCTGAGCGGAGCCGTCAGACACTGGTACCAAGCTGCATCGTCATTCTGGACCCCTAAACACACACACACACACACACACATAATAATCATTACTTGTGTGTTAAATGGTGTGGTCGCAAATGTGTGTGCGGCTTGATTGTGATTGTGTAATGTGTGTGAGTGTGATGTGTGTGTTGCTGGTCCTAGTGTGTGCGCTGCTTATGTTTGTTGATTGTGTCTTGTGTTTCTTTTTTAAGCTACTGTCATGTGCCCCCTTTAAATTGCCCCTCGGGGACGAATAAAGTGAAGTGAATTGAATTGAATTGAATTGAATTGAATTGAATTGAATTGATAAATTGTTGTGTGATGTATTGTGCTGACTTTTGTTATGCTGTGACAGTATGGAAAGGTAGATACTGTTTAACTGAGCCAGGCTTTTGAGACCCCCTGTTAGCGGAGCCATGGCTGTGTAACCTTATATCAGCAATGGCATACATACATAACAGACAGGTAGTGGATGGTGAGAGGATATTAGCTGATTTTGACAAAACTGATCTGGATTCAGTTAGCTTAGTGTGCCTTAAAGACAAAAGCTAATGGGGATCGTAATAAACTACCTCAAAGTGAGAGAGAAAAATCCATATGGATGGGGACGTCTGACTCTAGTTATGATGGCCTAGAGAAAAGAGGGTCCTCTTAGTAACCATAAGGTCTCTGCTGGTTGGATCCCCGGCACTGGACAGGAGGTTGTTAGTAGTAAAACTAGTGGTGGCTGCTATAACATCTACGGTGCCCACCATATATCTACCATTGTGTCCTTGAGCAAGGCACCTAACCCCAAACTGCTCCAGGGGCACTGTACTATGGCTGACCCTGTGTGAGGACCTGAGAGGGGATATGCTAAAAGACAAAAAACTGATGTAACTCAACTTAACCTAATGAAAAGCAAATGGATTGAAGGCCACTGTAGCTTCTGTTATTATTCTAAAGGGGTGGGGTTACCCAGGGAGCGTTGCATTCTAGAACTTTCCCCACTAGATGCCAATATATTATTATTCAGATATTACACACTGCACCTTTAAACAGTTCTATACAGTCAGTAGAGGTGATCAGTAGTGCTGACTCACTGAGCAGTGCTGCGGTGAAGAAGCGGTACTCGTCCTCTCCGTTGTCATAGTCCAGTGGCGTGCTGTACTCCTCCAGAGGCGTGCCCTCCAAGCCTTCCTCGTCCCAGTACTCCTCCTCTTCCTCCTCCTCTTCCTCTTCCTCTCCCTCTCCCCCCTCTCCACTGACCCCTCCCCCCTGCTGCTGCTGCATCATGGGGTTACCGTTCTCACTCACTTCGTCCTCATCACTGGGAATCTCCTCTGGAATAAAAATAAATAAAAAAATGGCGCTTAATATGTATCTCCATGTAGCACTTGCACGTGGCACTTTGTAGTTTGGTTTATTTGAAGCTATAGTACTTCGGGATTCTTGTTGTTCTGAGTTTGTACCAATCAAATACATATTTCACTAAATGAAATGCAAAATAAATTATATATTTTCTTTATGTGATTTTCTGGATTTTCTTTTTGATATTCAGTCTATCACTGTTAAAATAAACCTAGCATTAAAATTATAGACCGTTCATTTCATTGTAAGTGGGCAAACTTACAAAATCAGTGAGGGATCAAATGCTTATTTCCTCCACTGTATATATCTAGAAATACCGCATGGCTTTTCTATGCCTCGGCGAGTCATAGAATTCCCGAAAACAGTGAAAGTCCAGTGGTGGTAGGCAAGGGTTTAAAGAAGGTAATGCTCCTAAGAAGTTACAATAGTGTAAGGTAACTGAGGCCTCAAAATATGGATGACCTCCAAAATCTATTCAGTGTTTTTTTATTTGTGCACAGCTCGCTCCATAGCATTGCCCTTTTTCTATCTTTCCCCTCCTGACTGAAAAACCTGTTCCAAAACGTTGAGCTTTCACTGGGAGAAAATGTGGAACCACACACCATTGTCAAACCATTTGAAACGAAGTACAGAAATCAATGCATTTTAAACAGCTAGGCCGCAGGAGAAAAAGCCCATAGCCGTCACCGTAGCGTCAAGTTAATTTATCATGCGGGCCCCCACAAGCAGTACACAAGGTTTAGGGATCTAATTCCTTTATGCTTGACTAGATAAAGTAGAGCCAGGGGGAGGCAGAGAAGGTAAATGCGGTGCGGCTAATTTGAGCTCAGGGCTAAGAATCGAGATTCCGCCGCAGCTAGCAAGGAATTCAAGAATCTCATCATCACTAAGCCAATTTCTTCTCTCTCTGTTTTTCTCTCTATCCTAACGCGTCCTACATTAGTACCTCCCAGCTTATTCCATTCAATAATTTCAATGTTTTTAAGACACTTACAGTGGCTTGCAAAAGTATTCATACCCCTTCAAATTTTCCACATTTTGTCACATTACAACCACACACGTACATTCTATTGGGATTTTATGTGATACCCCAACACAAAGTGCCGCAACATTGTGAAGTGGAATGAAAATTAAAGGTGGTTTTGATTTTTTTTTATAAATAAAAAACTGAAGTGTGGCGTGCAAAAGTATTCAGCCCCCTGAGTCAATGCTTTGTAGAACCACCTATCGCTGCCTTTACAGCTGCAAATCTATTGGAGTATTTCTCTACCAGCTTTGCACATCTACAGACTGATATATTTTGTCCATTCTTCTTTGCAAAATAGCTCAAGGTTCAGATTCAGCATCAGATTGGATGGAGAGTGTCTGTCAACAGCAATTTTCAAGTCTTTCTCAATATTTTCAATTGTTTTTAGGTCTGGACTTTGACTGGGCCAGTCTAACACATGACTGCTTTGATTTAAAGCATTTCATAGTAGATCTGGTTGTATGTTGAGGGTAGTTTTCCTCCTGGAAGGTGAACCTCTGCCCCAGTCTCAAATATTTTGCAGACTATAACAGGTTTTCTGCCCTGTATTTGGCTCCAACCATCTTCCCATAAAACTCTAACCAGCTTCCCTGTACCTGCTGAAGAAAAGCATCCCCATAGCAGAATGCTGCTACCACCATGCTTCACTGTGGTGATGGTGTGTATAGGGTGGTTTGTAGTGTTAGTTTCCGCCACACATTGCATTTTGCATTCAGGCCAAAAACTTCACATTTGGTCTCATCTGACTATGCATGGCTTTTGGCAAGGGTTGGAGGAAGGTGCTCTGTTCAGATGAGATCAAAATTTAAGTTTTTGGCCTTAATGCAAAATGCAATGTGTGGTGGAAAACTAACACTGCACATCACCCTATAGAATAAATTTACGTATGTGGTTGTAATGTGACAAAATTTAGAACATTTCAAGGGGTATGAATACTTTTGCAAGCCACTGTACCCTGCGTTCCGAATCGCATACTCTTTCTTTTTTCTATTCTACATCTGACAATAAAAATAATCTAGTTAGGATGCAGTAGGCATACTATTTATTGGGACATACTTTTACTTATTTATTTCATCATAACATCGCGCCTTGATCTTGCCTCTTGCTTTTATATCCGTCTCATCCCCGTTTGTTTTCATATGGAGGCTCCGTCGATGTGACGTCACTTCAGGTTCGCACTGGATTGTGGGTCAGAATCGCCCAAATAGGATGCTGTTTTCAACACTAAAAATCTCGGACAGATGTAGTAGACAACCGGGTCTTTCCATCCATCCTAAATCTGACCACAAGAATCGGGACATCCTAAATCTTTTTTCTACCATACTAAATAGTAGAAAGTATGCGATTCGGAACGCAGGGTTAATATGAGATACCTTCACTGACGAGCAACACACAGTGAGATAAAGGGACTACACTAAAATTGATTCTGAATGTCTACTGAATCGCTGACTCCACCTTTTAAATATTGCAGCTAATTTCCACTTACCAACAAAATGTCCACTTCATTGGCTTGAATTTAAAGCTTATTACAAGCTAAATACACCTTTTTATTGCTTGTTTTCTTTTGTTAAATGTATTATAAATATACAGCTCCAGATAAAATTAAGAGACCACTCCAAATGTTCAGTCTCTCTCGTTTTACTATTTATAGGCATATGTTTGAGTGGAGGTAAACATTTAGATTTTATAAAATAAACTACTGACAACATTTCTACCAAATTCACAATAAAAAATATTGTCATTTAGAGCAATTTCAATAAGTTATATGTAGAGATAAAGATTGAAGAAAAATCCAAACTGGTCTCTTCATTTTTTTTCCGGGGCTGTATATAGGTATTTTTTAAACAGGTGTTTTTCTCCAGTGTGACCTCTTCTCACCGTTGTGGTCCTCGTCATGCCCCCCTGTGCGTGCCAGCAGGTCAGGCTTGTTGCCCAGGCGGGAGGCGTACAGCTGTTTGAGGCTCAGGAACAGAAGCAGCACAGAGGGGACGATCTGAGCGGCCACCCCCTGCAGCACGGCCGGCCGGCTGGGAAGCTCCATGAGCACACTCAGCCCAATGATACACATCTTACGGTCGTGGAGCCTATATGGGGGGGGGGGGGGAGTAGATCACAGCAAATGTATGTGTTAAAGCCTCTGGAAACCTGCCCTGTGTTCCAACAACCATACTTCCCTACTATTTAGTATGCCAGACAAATATTTAGGATCTCCCGATACATGCACGTCAATTGTAGTATGCTGAAAATACATAAATGCCCCCACTAACTTCAATAGCATTTTGGAGTATTCCTCGTTTTTCTTGACATTTCTCGACATAGTGAAAACAATTCTTCCTTATCTGATTTTCTTTTTTCTCCCGTGGCCCTTATACTCTTTTGTACTTTAGTATGTAGTGTAGTAAAAAGAAAAAAGTATGTGATTCTGGTCTGAAATAATAAATATCAATCTATGATATTAAAGTTGGGTTTCTCAATAAGCTTTTACAAAAATCCGATGCAAAATAAATGTTCATAAGTATAACAGGCATGCTTTTAGCCATGGCGGGCACCCTTCGTTTAGATACACCTTGATAACATATCAGTTTAGGCTTTGTATTGACACTGGATTTTATATCAGCACGCACACACAGTACGGACAGGCAGCGGATTGTGAGGAGATATTCACTGATTTTGACAACAAGCATTTTCCAGAATCGCTTACTTCACCTTTAAATAATTACACAAGAAAGCTATGTGATTTTCATTTATTTTTTAAACAGACTATTGACTGGATCGATCCCTTTGTGATTTTCCCCTCCAAGTAGAATTCAAACCCAAAAGCATTTGTCTTGTTTTAGCTCAGAAATGAGAGAAAACAGAGCTAGTACACATGAATACGCGACAGTAGTTGAGATAAGTGAGACTGGGCCAGATAAGATAAGCATGATGGCTAATCCATCGCGGCTAATGGACTAGCTAACTGCCATTACAACCTTGATGCAGTAATTGTAGTTCAATGATGACATAATGAACGCATATTTTACAAGACATGCTGACATTTTTTTCAAATTGGCCCAGTGCTGATATATAAGTGATCATCTACACTATTTCCCATAGCCATTATCCTGTTTAATGGACGCCAAGCACACAATCTCAGTGTTGTTAACAATAAAAAAATTCATGAAATAAAAGGCTTACAACTGCTAACACGTAGTAAGAACTTATTTTAGATATAATTCTTTGTTAAATCACTATTACATTTATGGGGGGATTGAGGTGAAATGTATTTCCGTTATTTAGAATTCAATGCGTATACTATATGTGTCTGTACTTCTGTATTTAATTTTTATTTGTTAATGAACTACAACTTTTGAGGAGAGAGAAGACCAATGTATACGCACAAGTCATTTTATTCTATATTCTATTATTGTTACCCTCAAAATGTAAGAAAATATTAAAAACCAATGCAAAAACTTACTTAAGTTAAACCTTAAACCTAAAAAGATTACTTATTTTACAAAGAATCATGAACAAACAAACAATCATATTTATAATTTCATCTACCGTAATCCAAAAATGCCCTGCGTTACGAATCACATACTCTTTCTTTTTTCTATTCTACATACTACATCCGACGATAAAAAGAATCTAGTTAGGATGCAGTAGACATACTATTGGGACATACTTTTCTCTTTTATTTCATCATAACATTGCGCCTTGCTCTTGCCTCTTGCTTTTATATCCGTCGCATCCCCGTTTGTTTTCATATGGAGGCTCCGTTGATGTGACGTCACTTCAAGTTAGCACTGGTGTGTGGGTCAGAATCGCCCAAATAGGATGCTGTTTTCAACACTAAAATCTTGGCCGGTTGTAGTAGACATACGGGTCTTTCTAACCATCCTAAATCTGGCCACAAGAATCGGGACATACTAAAACATTTTTCTACCATACTAAATAGTAGGAAGTATGTGATTCGGAACGCAGGGTAAGTCTACCCTAAAGCAACGGTAGACCCTCCCCCCTTACCCCATGAAGAACTCGGTGTCGTTCATCCATTGGTTGATGAAGTGTGCTGTGATTGGCTGTGGGCTGTGCTGGAAGTGCATGTTCTCCAGGGTGTGTATGAGCAGGGCTGGGTTGTAGTACAGGGCGGCGATGGCCACCTGTAGACACATGGTCCTCAACTCACTGGACTTCACCCCGCGCATCAACCGCTCCAACACTGCCTCCACAAACAGAGGGATGCACTGTAGACAAGAGGCACGCACACAGACACAGACACAGACACACACACACACACACACACACACACACACACACACACACACACACACACAAGAGGCTGATGTTACAACTACAGAAAAACCTGTAACCATTTTTAAGTTTAGTCACAATGAGCTGGTAAACCACTGTGACATGGACCTCCAACCAATCCAAACCATGTTCCAGATTTTTATAATCAAATGCTGGTCACTGCAACTAGCGCGTACATTTGTTTAGGAAGTGAGTGAAAGAGAGACGGCAGGGTGCACGGCCATACTATAAAGGGTTATGTATCTACTGTATATGTGACTATGACTGCCTGCCGACCTGAGCAAAGGCATTAAGAAAACCTTTATAAAAACAGCATTCTTTGCACTGATGGTCTCGTTCGCTGTTACAGGTCATGTATGATCGTAAGAGGAAACACGTGACAATATTATCAATACTGTATATAAAAGTTCCTCGTGGTCCCTTAAAATCAGTTCAAATGAACAGATTGGTAAAATGGGCGGTTGGTCTGTGATACACTGTGTAACATGTATGCTAGGTGTGTTCAGAGTGTGGTTCTGACCTGGTCGATGCCTCTGCCTCTGCACTGTAGGATGATGACCTCCAGGAGTTTGGCTGCGTGGCACTCTGCGTCCTCTCCCGCATCTATGGACAACACCTGGACAGAGGTCACACCGATGAGTTGAGACAAATCAAGGATCCTGGTCCACATTAAAATGAACTGTGAGCAGCAGCAGCAGCAGCAGGTGAACAACATCCCTGCGTTCCAAATCTCAGACTCTTTCTTTTTTTCTATGCTACATACTACATCTGACCATAAAAGGAATCTAGTTAGGATGCAGTAGGCATAACACTTACGACCTATTTTTATTTATTTATTTCATCATAACATTGCGCCTTGATCTTGCCTCTTGCTTTTGTATCCGTCGCACCCCCGTTTGTTTAAATACGGAGGCTCCGTCGATGTGACGTCGCTTCAGGGTCACACTGGATTGTGGGTCAGAATCGCCCAAGTAGGATGCTGTTTTCAACACTAAAAATCTCGGCCGGATGTAGTAGACATCCGGGTATTTGTAACCGTGCTAAATCTGGCCACAAGAATTGGGACATCCTAAATCTTTTTTCTTCCATACTAAATAGTAGATAGTATGGGTATTGGAACGCAGGGAACGTGTGTGCATTCAGACCTTTTTGCACATGCTGTAGATGACCTCTAAGTGTTTTGGGTTAGACAGGAGCACGTCTGTATCCACGGTGACGTAGTTGTGCAAAAGAGGCATCATATCTGTGACAAAAAAACGCAGGACATCAGTTAGCTTACCACCAACTTTTTATTTTCAACATTGAGGTACAAGAGACCTGTATAAGAGAAAAGTACTATAATAATGGGTGGGATTTATATAGCACTTTTTTCCCTAGGGACTCAAAGCGCTTTACAGGGTTCCAGGTTCTATTCATTCACACACAGTCATACCGGTGGTGGTAAACTACAATGGTAGCCACAGCTGCCATCGTGTGTCTTGCCCAAGGTCACAACAACCATGACACAGGTGGCCGAGCCGAACCTCCAACCCTTGGATCATTGGCCGACTTGCTGTATCACCTGAGCCACAGTCGCCCCTATACAAATCTAAATTATTAACATTAATAATCAGTGAACAGTACAATCAAATTTAAAGAAGGGTCCCATGTTTTTGATAGATTTCTTCAGTGACCAGCGATTCATGTTAACGTTTAACCCATTGATGACGGCTGCTGCGCGATGCCACATTGGCTCTCCTGCCTGATGCTGCATCGCGCAGCATTATTACTTTATCTAATTTTCATGGCATTCCCAGCATAGAATGCACTGTCATTGGTTCAAATACACATGAGGTGGGTTTTGTTGATTTTTTTAAGACCACGTGACCACCCAAAAGTTGTGTGGTTTGCCGAAAATCACGTCAATCAAAAAAATAAAAAATAAAACAAAATAATAAAAAAAATACGCCAGCTATGTCGGCGACGGAACAGTTAGTGGCGTTTGGTGCGCAGAATCAAGGTCTACTATAGACTACTGACGAAAATCACACAACACATTGCATCTATTTATTAACAATATTTAATAATTTTCTAATTCATCTAATTTTGACGATTTTTAGAAATATTTGTTGGTTTGAAAGCGCTAAGGGAGCATGTTTAAATAAAACCTGTGAACCTTAACTTTTAAATGTATTTTATTTCATGTTTCTATGTGCTACACAGGCTTAGATATTAAGGTTTTGGTAGACTTGACAATTCGTACTATTTTTTCAGAAAACCCTCAGGCATTAAGGACATGCATCCTAGATTGCCATAGTCATCAATGGGTTAAGACTTCAGAGTCTCATTAGTGTTGTTATTATAATCAGTAGGCTATGCGAGCCAGATCAGCCAGTATGTGGCACAACTGTTTATGGCAGTACAGCAGACAGAGATCCTCACATGGATCTACTAGAAATGGTTCAGGAGTGAGTGTGCACTATGTCCTGTGAGACATACCTGTGAAGTAGTCAAAGCAGTCGTGCTGGAAGACCTGGTAGAGGACGCCCAGCAGCTGCCACATCTGAGGGGAGATGGTCTGACAGGTCAAGCCAAAGGCCAGAGACAGGATCTCCTCGTAGAACTCTGCAGAGGACAGCGGGCAAAGATCAAGAATGTTAATACAGTAAGTATGCAGTGGCACAGGCAGAAGCAATATATAAGACTTGAGCTGTTTTGTGTTCGCACGACCAGATGACAAAGCTTCTGAGGACAGGAAATAAGCCGAGTTGGTTTAAAAAAAAAAAAACAAACAGGGAAAATAACGATTGAATGAAGAAAGTGAGGACCACACTAACAGTGCGTTCCAATTCAAATACTTTTTCTTTTTACTACACTACATACTAAAGTACAGAAGAGTTTTAGGGCCACGGGAGAGAAAAAAATTCAGATAAGGAAGATTTTTTTTTCATTATGTCAAGAATGTCAAGAATAAAGACGAATACTCCAAAATGCTATTGGAGTTAGTGGGTCATTTATGTATTTTCAGCATACTACAACTGACGTGCATGTATTGGGACATCCTAAATCTTTTTTCTGGCATACTAAATAGTAGGGAAGTATGGGGATTGGAACGCAGGGATAATGTGAAAGAACAGGTGTTAATTGTTAGAAATTGCAACGCTCCAGGGAACTGTATGTCTTGGTTCCAACTTGGCATTGACTCAGAGCTGGAGAACTTCCACAGAGCTATAGAAAGCCCAACATGATAAGAGGCTAGGATCACCCCCTACAGAGGACACTGATACTGAATAGAAAGACTTTAGTGTCACAAATGGAGGTCTGGACATGTCCCCCATTGAAAGATAAAACGTCCTTCTGTCTTCCAATATAGCATTGCCTCAGAAAGTTGCTACAACAAAACAAGCCCTGCGTTCCGAATCGCATACTCTTTATTTTTTCTATTCTACATCCGACGATAAAAAGCATCTGGTTAGGATGCAGTAGGCATACTATTGGGACATAACTTTACTTATTTATTTAATCATAACATTGCGCCTTGATCTTGCCTCTTGCTTTTATATCCGTCGCATCCCCCGTTTGTTTTCATATGGAGGCTCCGTTGATGTGACGTCACTTCAGGTTCGCACTGGATTATGGGTCAGACTCAGAATCGCCCAAATAGGATGCTGTTTTCAACACTAAAAATCTCGGCAGGATGTAGGAGACATCCGGGTCTTTCTAACCATCCTAAATCTGGCCACAAGAATCGGGACATCTTAAATCTTTTTTCTACCAGACTAAATAGTAGGAAGTATGCCATTCGGAACGCAGATAAGGTGTTTGAAGGGACATAAAATAGAATGGCAAAACTTCTTCTGTTCTTGAGTAAATGCAAACCATACAGTAGAGGCTTCACAGCACAATTTATCGAAATTTAATTTTCTTGATATGGTAATATTTTTCTATCGTGCGGGGGGGGGGGCACAATTTTCATCAAAGGAGACATGTGTGTCAATCATTTTTAATATTTTCATTGATTAAAAAGGAGAATAATGATGTAAAAATGTTAATTCCTTCTCATACAGAAAAAATCTCGCAATTGCAATATCAGTCCAAATGACCTGTGATAAGCCAGGCTGTGATAAGCATATGGATGGTGTCAAAACAGCAGGAATTTGTATGTGTGAGTGAGTGAGTGAGTGAGTGAGTGAGTGAGTGAGTGAGTGAGTGAGTGAGTGAGTGAGTGAGTGAGTGAGTGAGTGAGTGAGTGAGTGAGTGAGTGTGAGTGAGAGTGTGTGTGTGTGTGTGTGTGTGTGTGCGTGCGTGTGTGCATGTTAAAACCCAGTGGATGTCCCGCGTGCGCACACACACCTGCCATACCTATGATGGGCTTCTGCAGGACCAGGCCGATGACCTGCAGACAGATGCCCTCCAGCTGCTGGGTGATCTGACAGGGACAGAGGAAAGAGAAACAAGTATCAAGTAAAAGCACTCTGACTGCATATTCAAGTATTATCTGTGTGGGTGGGTGTGTGTGTGTGTCTGTGTGTGTGTGCGTGTGTGTGTGTCTTTGTGTGTCCATCTGTCTGTGTGTGTGTTTGCCTGTGTGTGAGTGAGTGAGTGAGTGAGTGAGTCCATCCGCGTCTGTCTCGGTATGTGTTTTTGTGAGTGTGTGCCTGAGTAAGTGAGGGAGTCTGTCTGTCTGTGAATCTGTGTGTGTGTGTGTGTGTGTGTGTTTTTCTGTGTGTCCGTCTGTCTGTCTATCTGTGTGTGTATGTGTGTGTGTGTGTGTGTGTGTTTTAACCTCCTTGTGGTCCTCCATCACAGTGAGGATGGTGTCGATGGTGCTGAGGATGCCCAGTGCCATCACCGTCTTGTCCTCGTTCTCCTCGTACTCCTCACTCTGAAGCACCCGGGTGAAGATCTCCGCCTGACACACACACACACATGCGCGCGCACACACACACACACACACACACACAAAAAATTAGCAAAACAGAGCTGAAATACAAGTCGCTGTGTATGATCCGGGTGGTCCCAATGATCACATTCTATCGTTCATTAAGCATAAACTTTATATCCAATTCAAAACCCGGCTATTCAAGGCTAGCCGTACTGCGTCACATTTACATCACTGGAGGTTTTCAGTTCACAACTAGTTCAAAACCTGAATTTTTGTCTCTCTAAAATATGGATACTGGAGCTAAAGATACGATACAGATATCACGATAAAACACATATCACAATATATTGCCGTGTGGATATTTTAGCAAAGCCCCAATGTAGACCATATGGTTAGCCTCATAGCATAATTCATAAATCATATTTACTCTACTCTTCTTTTACTCTACATCTACTCTATTCTACTCTACATCTACTTTTCGTTAGCCTAATAGCATAATTGCCAAAGTCATATTTTAAGGGTTATAGAGTAGGGTAAAGTAGATGTAGAGTAGAGTAGATGTAGAATAGAGTAGATGTAGAGTAAAAGTAGAGTGGAGTAAATATGATTCAGGCAACTATGCTATGAGGCTAACAATATATAAAAGGCTTGGTGGTATGTGAGATGAGAAGGACTGTGGGTTCCTACCAGGTTCTGGGTCATGTCCACGGCGATGGCGGCCACCTCCTGGTTGTACTCACAGATCATCTTCTGGATGACGTTGGTCAAGTCGTCATTCTCCGTCTCCTTCACCACGTGGAGCAGCTCCTGCATGACCGGACGGATGAACGGACGGATGTACAGCTTGGCTACAGACACAGACACAGACACAGACACAGAGACAGAGACACACACACACACGCAGGATTTTAAACAAATGTGCTATGGGTTCCTAATCATCTCCTATCATAACACAATTGATAATATTAATCAGATTGTTTCTTGCTCTTTCAGACTTTGTTGTAGCCGTCACACTGCGCTTCGCTGTTCACCACTGTTTTAGGCTAAACTAGACTAAAACTGAAAAAGTAACCCACTATACTGTACACTTGAAGCTATTAGCGTCAAATGTATAGTTATTAGCTTCAAGTGTGTGTGCTTTTCTTTCAAAGGTTTTTTTTATTAAATGTTAGTAACAACGGAATTGTAGCACAGCGAGTACAAATTTTTCCCCCTTTTTCTCCCGAACATACCCCACCCACATCCCACCCTCACACCCAACAACACAAAACACACACCACAAGAAACAAAAACAAACAATCAATATGAAAAAAAAACACACATAAAGAAATAAAATTAAATCAAATAAAAGAGGGGAGGGGGTAGCTACTCTTCTATTGTTGTTGTTGGTTTTTTAAAATAATCTAGGAAGGGGCGCCAAATTCTGTCAAATTTGTTCTCGGATCCCTGGGTAGTGTAACGTATTTTCACTAAATTCATACATGCCATAATGTCTCTAATCCAATGTGAGTGGGAAGGAGGAGCAGGATCTTTCCACTTGAGTAAGATAACCCTACGAGCAAGTAATGAAGTAAAGGCCAGTACCTTCAGCTTCACTTTAGGCAAGCCCGGATTTGGGGCAATGCCAAAAATTGCAGTGAAAGGGTTCGGCTCAATTTGATGCTGAATTACTTCAGAAATTGTTTGAAAAACGTGTGTGTGCTTTTATGGACACATTTGCACTGTTCCCATTAGCATTACCTCTGAAACGTGCTTGCGTAATCTACTCAGAATTAGTGAATATTTGGGTTCATGAGTAGCTCTCGGTAAGATAAGCAGTGTTGTGTTTTGTGTGCCGGGCAGACCTTGCTCCTGGTTGCTGACCAGTGTCTGCAGAGCGATGGCTGCCTCCACCTTGACGGGCATCTCTTTGTCCTGGATCAGGTCCTGTTTGACCAGCTCCACCGCATTCCTCAGCACCAGCTCGTCATGGAAGCGCAGCGGGCTGAAGCAGTGCAGCACCCAACACGACTGCAACCAATCACAGCACAGAACAACAACATTAAAGGAATACTTCACCCATACAGAACCAGTGTTCTAGCATTATAAATTGGCTATTAATATAATGAATGAGGTTTTACTTCCCTCAGTCTTCCCTTGGCCTAGCTGTCCTGTTAATCCTAACCCTACATTTTTACGAGTTTTGATGTCACACTAGTAAAATGTAGGGTTAGACAGTGAGACCATAAAACATTCTTTCTGCCTTTTCTCAGGCTAGGATGAACCGATTTCTAAAATGTTTGCACATTTATACTACATAGGATCTCAGAGTTCAATACACCTTCATATTCCCACCAGTGAAGTAGGTCTTATCACAACATGTCTGGTCTCAAACCATTTACAGACAGTGTGCTTAACCACCACTAAACTAAGTGTCCACCTCTGCTAGTGTCAGCTGTGCCCGCCGCTGTGACAGTGTGTGGTAGGGCTGGGCCATTTGACCTCAAATCAATATCAACAGTAATAGTTAGTTTGTTTGTCCTCATAATTCACTGAAAAGGTTTGTACTGTAAATATGCTCAACCATTAATAGGGATATTTTATCTGATGAAATAGAACATATCTTATCTCTGTGATTTAAAAAAAAAATATACTGTGCTGCTTGAAAGTATGTGAACCCCGTGAATTGTATTCAGTTTAACCATCATGAATTAATTTTTATCAGTACCAGTATTTTTTATATGAAATAATAGATGTCTATTTAACAATTCAACATTTTTCTTTTCCGGAAATCAATTGTTAAAACAGATTAAAAAAATGATTTGCCAACATTTGTATGTGCAAAAGTTTGTGAACCCTAAGCTGCATTGGTTAAATTGAGCAGGTAAACACAAAATCCCTTTCTCTATGTTCACATACTTTCAAGCGGCACTGTAATGTATCTATGTATATATGTATATAGGGAAATGCACAGATTAAATCTTTTTGGTTATTTACTGAATAATGAAATCACATGAAATGAAATTTCCGATTTGAGGTAAAAATCAAGTTCTCCAGGACACTAGAAAATAAATAACTTGTAGTAATTGCAAATCAAATCCGTTATTTGAAATATTGCCTTTAAAAAGTAGAAAATAACTTGAATCTTTAGTCAACCAATAGTTAAAATATAAATGTCATATTAAAAAGGTCCACTGTGGTGGAGACTAAAAGAAGAGGGGCTTGGCAACTCAATCACAGGGTCTGAATGTCGGTTTGGATTCATTTGGGATGAATTGCCCAGCCCTACAAGTGTGGATTACAATACTGCTGTAGTGCTGAAACACTGACTCACATTGACTGTATGGATCACCCAACATGACTGTAGGGAGGAGATAAAGCAACAAGAAACTTCTTTTATGAAAACTGATTTCAGACCAGTAGAGTATCATCATGGCCAGGGGGTGAGTAAATCATTGTTTTTCATTCATTATGCACCTCAACAAAAAAAAGTTGAAATGTCGAGAATAAAGTTGAAATACAACTTCATGAATAAAGCCACCTCTTCCAAGCTCATGTGGAACACCCTCACTGGAACTCAACATCAGATATCATTAGACCATAGATAGTAAATAATATGGATGTAGCATCCGGGCTGACCTCAGTTATTCACACGGCATCCAATAATCCTGGTTTGTGCGCTTCGCCATTTTGTGAGGGGGAAGGAGATAGCTGACGTATACCTCCGAGGCAAAGTGAGGGACAACGGGCGGAGAGCTGTCACTCAAGAGATCGCGCCAATACATTTTAACCTCCAAAAGAAAAAAAACTAGCGTGGGCCAAAAAAATTCACCCCCCTCAGTGTTGTCATGGAGATATGACCTAAACATACTGACTAAAATTGTTTCGTGGCCCAGGCTGTAAATAGGTTTAATAATGCTGTGAAAACGGCATGTTTAGCATTGGAGTCAATGAGAGATGGCTGTCTTCTGCTCCCAGCCCCCAGTGGCACTTCCTGGTTCTTACCTTTATTTATACAGGTATATCCCATTGAGTCCGAAGACTCTTTTGCAAGGGAGACCTGTTCCCATTTACACGTTACCATTCACACACCGATAGCAGGCTAACTATCGACATTCACACGAGGCAAGGTGGGTGAAGTGTCTTGCCCAAGGACACAACAACTATGACACAAGTGGCAGGGCGGGGATCGAACCTCCAACCCCTCCAACTCTGACCCGCTTTACCAACTGAGCCACAGGTGCCCCCCACTACAGTTGTGGTCACTTCCTTATTGGATGCTGGTAAAAATCGCTGAGGTTGGGGCTTGCATTAGACACATAGGCGGGGGGGGGGGGGGGGGGGGGGATTAGGATGATGGCTGTCTTCTGTTGAAGTTTAAAACTATTGGATAATCCCAGTGCCACTCTGGATCAGCCAACCAATCGCATAACGTTTGGTCGTGACGTATGTCATGAGACAGCATCTGACGGTGCGTTGCAGTTGTATTGGGAACTCGGAAATTTCCGACTTCACTACATATTGTAGTCTATGGATCTACCGGTACCTGGCAACGGTAACTTGCTAGAGCCTAACGTTTAGTTATTTGGACGAGAAAGGTTGTAGGCGTCCATACTTTCGCGAGCAGATGCACTGGAACACTGACAGGTCGGAACTCAGAACTACCAAGTCGGAAGTCTCTGAGTTCCGCGTATAAAGGAACGCAGCATTCAACTGAAACTGGAGCGCGACTTCGACGTCATCGTTCTCAGCCACTCGCTCTGTTCGCTGATGGGACGGCCGGAAATTTTCCTGAGCTCGAACACATGAATTCACCGCAGCCCCAGACTGTCTACTGAAGGGAAAATTAAATTTGAGCGGAAGTAGGTAGGCGGGCGGAGCCAGGCTAAATGAGTAGGACGTTAGTAGGACTTTTCTAAACCCAGCCGTTGTCTGCTGGGTTGTGACCATTACAATGTCATTTCATCAGCAGCAGCAGTGTGGCGCCCTCTGCTGAAAAGACTACAGAACTAGTGCATTCAACTACTGTCATTTACCTATATTCTCTCATATTCTGCTCCTATCTAAGGCTCCATTGTTCATAGGTCTAACTTCATTATACTCGAATGTAAATACCTTCTTAGGACTTAATCTCCTACACATGTTGGAGCACTGTGAACCAGTGGGATTGCTAAGTGTCAGATAGTCTATTCTAAAACGTGCTCCGAGGAACTTTCAGATTGTGGTCATAACCCATGACAAAGGCAATAAGAAAAACTATATAAAAAAATAGCATTCTTTGCACTGATGGTCTGGTTTGCTGTTACATGTCATTTATGATCATAAGAGGAAAAATTAGACTGTTTCAAAAATATTACATCAGCTGACGTGTAAGAGATGAAGGCAGTAGTTGGAATGTCTGTTGGAGGTTAAAGCACTGTAGATAGTTGGTGGGGCATGAGTCTCATTTCATCATGGTCAAATTCTAACACATTTCTATGGAGGACAAACCCCATATTATTCTAAAATAAATAACAAGTAAAAAAACAAAACAACAACATATACACACACATTACAGCACTTGGTAGTGCAGCTGGAATAAGGCTCTGTCAATGAGAGGCGCACTCACCCTGGCTCTCAGGTAACCCATAGGAGAGTTGAGCAGAGGGAAGACGTAGTTCTGGAGCATCATCTCCATCTGCTCCCTATACAGGCGCTTCTGTAGGACGACACATGCATAGCAAAGATTAGCTCAACTGAATGATTCAATTGCCTTGTGTGTGTGTGTGTGTGTGTGTGTGTGTGTGTGTGTGTGTGTGTGTGTGTGTGTGTGTGTGTGTGTGTGTACCTTCAGTAGGAGCTCAGCCAATGCTCCGATGCAGTGCAGTGCCCCGTCTTTCCTGCGGGGGTCAGCAGAGGGGTCCATCAGTGTCTGGTGGCAGAACTCCATCATCTGAGGAAGAACCTGGCCAAACAGGAACACACAGCAGCAAGTTACAAGTAGTAAAACGCTGATGCACAAATTGAAGCTTATTGTAGAAGCATGCCCGTACTGTATATCTCCTATTTAGGACACCAAGGTCATGTTGGTATTGGTGGAAAACACACGTTAACTGTCTTAGTAACTTGATGGCCCACCATGGGACGCCAGTACAGCTTCAGTGCTGCTTGGCATGGGTTTATTCTGGATGGATAAACAATATTCATCCAGAAGGCATTCCCTTATGTGGGTCCACCAAACACCGGTTGACTGTGAAGGCCACAATCATATGGTTCAACATAACCTCCATGTGGAAACATTTTGATGAGGACTCCATCTAATGTTAGTACACGCCACAGTGTTACTAACGCCTCTAGTTAACACAGAGCAACATTAGAATTCATATGAAGTTATATAACTGTCCAGCTGACAGTGCGTCACTCAGCTGGATGAGAGCACAGTGTGTATGGGTGCTGTATTGAGTCTAAATGTGCTCACCTCTTTCCTCTTGCGGGCGGCCTTACACAGGAGGCTCTGTGCTGCAGTGGCTGGCAGGGCGTGGTCATCGTACAGGTCTGCGCACACACACACACACACACACACAGAAAGGGATCAAACATCATGTTCTAAAACATGGCGGACATCCTTACTTCACTGCTTAAAGGTGGAGTCACTCAATGCGTTTCCATGGGACAACTAGATTGGATTAAGACATATACCGAATTTACCACTCCAACGGACCGCGTCACTTGTCTTATACATGGCCTTTCAAATATTCGATAAATGGCCGGAGCATGGCTGACTCCGCTATGCTAGGTGGCGCTGTAGCCCTTTCAACAAATGGTTATAGAGCAACGTCCGGTTCCCTTTCGGCAACAACCCGGGCTGTGTCTGAAATCGCGCACTTACGTAAGTGCACTTACATTGAGTGCGCTTTATTATCCCTACAGTACACTTACTTATAGACGCAGTGCTCTCATTTCTACAGTGCACTGTCCAAACTGCCGTCGCGCACCTAGCGGAAATGACTTTGCATTTTGACGGTTCTTCTTCGGTGGTATTTTTTTCTGCTCGCATTACCGATAGCCAAAACAGGCACATTAGTCGCGGAAAAACAAACATAATATGTAATTTAACTTTTGTAGAGCGCGTCCGTCTCCACGGTTGCTTCAAGCTCCTCTATTTTGATTTTATTGTCCCATCTCCTCCGTTACGTAGGCAAGATGGCGGCCGTTGAGTGTGGAAAGTGTCCATAGCTCCACACTCAAGTTTTAGACCGTTTTGAGTGCACGACCGAGGAACTTACAGTGCACTGCATTTTGGCACACTCTCCGGTTTTGCGCAAAGTGCACTCAAAAAAGTAAGTGTAAGTACAGAAGTGCGCGATTTCAGACACAGCTCTACTATTTATTCCGTCTTCTCCTTCCACTTCCTTGTGAAATCCCCGACAGGGAACTCTTGAGCAAGCGCAGAACGCAAACTCCGATATGCGATCCTGTATACATGCAGGGAAAATGCAGACTATGAACAAGTTATCTAGGTGTTCTTATTCGACTTTGCTTGTCCGTTAATGTGCCGATTTGTGTGCGAAGTAGATCGGATAAAGGTGTTTACATGCATTTTACAAACCCTGTTACAAGAATGTTTGTTGACAGTTCCCTTTTTGTCAAAATGAGTGAATATCTCCTCAAAGTCCTCCTCTTGTTCATACTGTGAGTGCTAAGCTCTGTAAACGGCAGGGCATGTTCACATACTACTGTACGTTGGACTCACTTTGTTTACATGGCCCTTGTTTTTACATACAAGTTTACAGAGCCTAGGTAGGGCCAGCTTTTTGTACGGACAGCAGGCAGTTTTTGAGGAGATATTCACTGATTCCTCCAGAATCGCTTACCCCACCTTTAATACATTATGGGGTGATGCAAAGTCAAAGTCAAAGTCTTTTATTGTCATTTCTGATATATGTAAGACATACATCAGAATCAAAATGGTGTTTATCTCTGAGTTAGATAAGACAAACAAGATAAACATAAACAATATGTACATAATATAAATTCTAAATACTAAGTAGTGCAAAGGTGTTTCCTGTGCAATATAAAACAGTATATATAAAACAGAATAGAAAGTAAAAAGTAGATAAGTTAAATTGAAATGTGCAATGTGTAAATCAACATGATGTATATTGTAAGGCATTGACTTTCTATGGTCTTCTGTCTGTACTGCGTTACTCACTGAACTTCATGTGGATGTACTCATAGGGGTCTTCCTGCCACAGCTTCTCATCCTCGTCTTTGTAACACATGAGCGGGAAGACCACGTCCTGGCATATGGCCTAGTGGTGGATAGGGAACAAGTATTCACTCATTGATATCATCATGGAACTTCAAAAAAAAATTGTATCACAATTTATATCGGAAATGTTTTAATAAATATGCAGAGTTGCCCATATCTTAACTAATGATGTATATATTCGCCTCTCTTTAAAAACCCAAAAAGGCTAAATGTTGGATAAAGCCAGAGTTAAAATTTTGACCAATCACAAAAAAAAAAAAAAATAATAATGTCAGCTAATGGTCAAAGGCATGTCGTAGGAACTTTAAAGTAAATGCAGATCTTTTCAATCTAATGATCATGCGAAGCTGCCAGCGTCACAGCCGTCCACAGAGGCTGACCCTTGCCTGTCTCACCTGCATGTGCGGCTTCATCTGTTTCCACGTGAGAGAGTGAGACAGGCCCTGGTTGAGGTAGTTGAGACACTGCTGCAGGACGCGAGGGGTGACGTACTGCTTCTGTCTGTGCTGGTCCACCACCTTCAACAAGACCTGGAACACACAACACACAGTCAGACCCAATCGTGCTTAGGGCAGCTGTGGCTACTACCGTAGTTTACCACCACCAGTATGACTGTGTGTGAATAAATAGAACCTGGATCCCTGTAAAGTTGAACAGTTTAATACGTTGCTGAAGACTCACTTTTGTTGCATTGGCCTTTAACACAAGTTGAGACTTTGACACTCCTAACTCCTTTTCATGTATCTCTTATATATTATTTTGTATTGTATCTTGTACAGCACTTTGGTCAACTGATGTTGTTTTTAAATGTGCTGTAGAAATAATTTGCATGCACGGTACAGGGCAACTGGGCCTAGTGTGAGTGAAGCCTAACATTGGGGTGTAACTAGTCACATGTAAGCTTGCAAACAAGAGAACGCATCTATAGTCACACACACATGCTCACCTGCTGTAAACCCACCGCGTACGTCTTGAGGAAGAAGTCTGCAAACTCACAGTACTCCTTGGTCACATTGCCAGGGCTTCCATAGCTGTAACAGTGAGGAGAGAGGAATGGGTGTGAATGCTTTGGTAACGAACCTCTGTTAACCAATAACTCTGTATGCTCTGTACTGATGTGAGATCAGCTGTGTGTACGCACCGCTCAAACAGTCTGGTGATAATGCGCAGCGCCCACTTCTTACACTTCCACCACGCCAGCTCAGGACGGTCGTCCTCGTCCACCTCCAGCGTCTCCTAACACACAAACACACACACACACAGAAACAGACACACACACACACACACACACAGAAACAGACACACGTATATTTAATTACAACTAATTGAACATTTCCACATTTCACAGAACTCATCTAAAATACCTGTGTACTTGTGGACGTGGCCTAAGTCTGATATGTGATAAGCAAAGTTAACCTGTATTATCACCTGATACTAATATTGGATGTGATCGGTCCCGTCTCTAGCCACATGTACTCACTCTGCTGACCTTAAAGACAATCTACTTCATTTCCCATAAGCCCTGTTTTTTAGTCCATACAGAAACTAGATTGTTCACTTCCTTTAGTGCCCTGATAGACAGTCCACTGGAGTGTGAATGTGTGTATGTGTTTGTAGGGTGTGTGTGTGTGTGTGTGTGTGTGTGTGTGTGTGTGTGTGTGTGTAGTGTGTGTTTTTTTACCACTGGGACGTCCCGGTCCATTATGATGCGTAGGATTTCCATCCACTGAGTCATGACTGTGTTGTTGATGAGCTGGAGAGGCAGTGAGTACTGCAGGACAACACTCACGTTAATGCTGATGGCATAATATGGTATCATATCATCATAACAGTGGCATAGGCACACTCTAAACAGCCCTTCACAGACATGGAATACAGTTCACTTTGGTGGGCCTTAACTGACCTGGTTTTATCTCTGTTTTATCTAGTGCCGCCCAATTTCTTCCCTAAAGATCTCTCATTACATTGTTCCATTGACTCAATCAGTGTCAGCATTCACTCAATTTGGCCCACTTGATTTAAGCAGTGCAGCTCAGGGTTCACAAACTTTTGCACATACAAAAGTTGGTAAATAATTTGTGTTATGTGTATTAACAATTGATTTCCAGAATAGAAAAATGTTGAATTGATAAACAAACATCTGTTATTTCATATAAAAACTACTGGTATTGATAAAAATTAATGATTTATGGTTAAACTGAATAAAATTCCAAAATGCTCAAGGGGTTCACAAACTTTCGAGCAGCACTGTATGTAACCCTGTTGACTTGGCCTGCTGTTTCTGCTGAGGTGATGGCTTTTCATGTATTCCCTGTTTCCTCACAGACAGGGTTGATACAGCTTTAAAAAAAATCAAATTCAAGCACTTTTCCACCACTTTAAAAAT